>DWON01011466.1:0-10165 GCA_018251015.1 Phocides pigmalion okeechobee
GAGCCGAGCGGTGATCTGCTCGGCTTTTTATACCCCCGGTTCTTAATAATACTTCTATTCTTCTATAATATATAAATATCTCTAGTAAACCTAAGTCTTACTTAAGGTTAGCGACAGATAGATCGTAACTTCAGAGGACTAAGAGCGAATCCCTCGTTTTACGTCTTTCCACACCCTTCTTAGTACACAGCGGATTCATTTGCTGTTACCAGTTACAAATGGTGAGTTAATGATTTTTCATAATTCGTTTTTTATTATATTTGCCTAAGGACTCTTAAATTCTGTCAACTGAGCTGTAGCATCTGCACTTTTTAATTTGAATTTAATGAAAATGAATATGAAATTCACTTTAGAAATAATGTATTTTATAAGTTATCTTGTCCGTAGCTAGTAGATGTCAGAAGTGCTCACTTTACGTACATTTACATAATTTACACTCACATATAAATATTTCATCTTAATATACGATTTTAAAGTGATATAATCGAGGAATCCATACATTATGTTATATAACAGGTACTCACGATTAACGATTTTTGATTTTTTTTTTTATTTTTAATTGCCGATATTTCGATATTCGATATTTCATCTTAAATAAATAAGTCTTTCCGTTACTTTTAAATATTTTTTTGAAGAAAAATATCCGTATTGTTACGGTTACAGAGACAAAATAAGAACCACGATTCAAAATTCAAATTCAGATACATCATTAACGATAACGAGTGCGTTGTATAAGTATTAAGACATTGAACATAAACACTGTTACGTTAGTCAGTAATTGGTAGATACTCATCAATATTTATTTTTAACTAAACATCGTTAAGACATTCGTTTTCTAAACAAATTACGTTTACATGTAAACAGTCGTATAGATCGGTCGTATAAATAATATATCGGAACGTCTAAAAAGGAATTCAGTAACGAACATGGAGATGCTTTTCAGTAAACACTTAAGGTGCAGTCGTTATTCTATTAAAGCGATACAATAGAAGGAAAGAAAACATTAAAAGCCATAAAGGAAATAATAACTCTTTCTACTCTTATAGTATAGGAATGTCTATGGGCATCATGGACACACACTAAGGTACAAAAACCCAGAATCAGAATAGATATGTATATGACATCTTTCTGTGCCTGGCCTGCTTTTAAACCGCAATCCTTTAGCTAGTGGTCTGGTGTGATGACCTCTGCGCCACACTGGGTCGTCCATAAAGAATAATTCATGCAGTGTTCAATAGCAAAAAAGTATGCTTGTTTATTGAAGAATCACGGTTGCTTGTTTAAAATGAACGAGTAACACTAATATAATATTTTTGGGAACACTTGATATAATTCAACAACTTGCAATATAAAAAAATGTCCTGCGGATATAATTCGAGTATTTTCAGTATACTGAGGATCGTGGAGTAGTCCGTTTAAAGTTATTACTTCCGATTCGACCAAACGTGAATAAGACTTAATCTAGTCCAATACGTATTGTACCAGAAAAAGCCCTATTTTCGTATTATCGACGTCAAATTGTAGCACGTTTATCATACCAGAATTAAATATACATGTGAATTTCATTTGTATTTTTAATTATTGATTATTTGAACTTTATTTAATACATTTATTTGAGATAATATAGAGATGAAGTACATGGTAAATTATACAAATGCACCAAGAAAGAAAGGAAACATTGCACAAGGGTATTAACAACGACAAAATACAGAAGTGTAAACAAGAGGCGGTGTTATCGCTGTTAGCGATCTCTTCCAGACAACCTTTGGATAAAAAATATATAAGAACATAATATGGAGGGGGTGAACATATAAGCCATTAAGTTGTATATAAACTATTTTATATATTTTATCATATCTATATCTTATCTATACACACAATACTAGTAGAATATATATTAGAATTTTTTGCTCAAAAATGCATCAGGAAAACAGAAAAACAACATTATAATTTTAGAATAAAACGTAGTAGGTATTTTTGTCAGTGATCGTGAACTAATTCCATATTCCACGTGAAGACCTTCGTAATCCCAATCTATACTTTGGATACAAGTGATGTCACCCAACAAGCTCTCTCAAAGGAGCGTTCGAAAGCGATGCCGCAATCATTTAAAATGACAGTAAAATGGCGAAGTCGATCTCGCGAACGTAGCGCCTCGTAAAGGATTTAGTATTCCATAATCTGCAGGATTTTTGTCGGTGAGTTTCATGACCGTGAATCAGATTCGTTGGTTGAATAAGAGTATGTCATATATTATGGGTTCATCAATAGAAGAGTTTAACTTCCATGTGAAATAGTCATAATACCTACAAAACTTTATAGGTATGAGCATCAGTAAATTAATAGGCATAGATCGCTGATTGGGTTAAGCGAGACGGTATGCAATGCATTATCTACTCATACATCTCGACCATATGGCCATGCGATTAGATTATAAAGTTGACTCGCTCCATCGATGAAGGCAGAGAGATATGCATATACGAATCAACAGCAAAGGTAGGTAGATGTTGTGGCACGGTGTAATAGTGTATTAGTTCGATTTTGACTTACGAATAAATATCTTTGATTTTTTCTGTATACTGAGTTATAAGAAATAAATTTATCATATCATTCAAAATGAATTGAGTTTAATATATACAAACCAAAATGTTGGGATGTATTTCATTAATGTATAATAATATTTCTGATCATGTCATAATGATTGAATTTGTGTTGGCTCATTTTGATTCGGCTGAATATTATTATTATAATAATATCATTGATTTACTTATAAAAGGGTTGTGATAATAAATTATCCCATCCGATTACATATCGATCACGCTCGGCTTTTTTAACTCTCTTTTACTGAGTCGATTAAACTAGAGGCGTGTCCGCTTACAGGGCTCTCGAACGGATGCGGCCCGTAATCCCGTAATTACGGTATCTGATGACAAACAATTAGACAGGATAAGCTACAAGTTCCCTTTGCTGTATTACTGAGGCTTCATGTTGCGTAGCTTTCTTTGGAAACTTAATTACGGAATTGTTTGCCGTAATTGTGGTTGCGATTTTAACGGATTATCTTGGAGCTTAGCAAAAAACGTTTCAAACATTTAATGTAGGCTTACGCTTTAGTAAACTATTAATTAAGAGTCAAATTGATATAATAATAATTAATAATTTAATATTGTAATATGACATTGTAGAATAATTGACGCACAAAATGTATATTACCGTTCAAAATCGCGTATGTCAATATGCTTAGTATTTTTATAATACGAGTAGATGACATGACGACATTAAAAAAAAAAAAAAACATTTACGCCTCTCTTAACAACAGTGAATACACGTGATACAAAAAACTTGTATCCATTGCTGTTCAGTTATGGAAACTATAAATTTATTGCAGGCGGTATAAAATGTAGCTAGTCTGTTTTACCCTTAGCCGTTAACTTTGTGTGCAATGACGGTAAATGAGTTTGATTGACGTGCTTCGATGGGGGGTTTAATGGGCCCTGGCTGTGGTTTCACTATAAAGAGGATAAAGCTTGTAAAGCAGATAACGTGCCTACACCCACTTTGTCGCGCCAAATTGAAAGCCTCGTTGTGTCAAATAGTTGTTTTAAATTAATCTTCTTTTACATGTAACTATATGAATAATAATATGTATTTCTGCTATTATATGCTTTGTATTTCCTTGTAACATTCAACATTTTAAAAGTGGAAGAACTATAGTTCGTTTGGGGAGGTACCACAGCCCTCATAATCCGCCGTAAAGCATTACTTGTGTCTCCGTTGGAGAGGTTAGGTTTCCAGCTATATTTTGAAGCGAGGCATCTATTTTAGTCCTCAGGAGTAGCAACGTATCTACGTTCGAGCTCAGATAGGATTTCGGTCGTGGTTGATCGTGGATGTAGGATGTAGGATGATAGACATCTACGTTCTACGACTATTTAACATCTGGTGGTTTCATGCTCTGTTGCTACTCTTCTCACATAAAAACTATATTGATTAATAAAATTAAATGGTAATATTCCAGTATGTAGGTATTCCAGTGTTCCATTGTAAGGATGTTAAAGCTCACCCAGTTTTCGGCGTCCCGACATAACTGCCTATGTGACCACGGCAAGGCAAAACACAGGCCGCTACCTGTCTAGTTGGATCTGTGATCTGACAGTAAATCCTAGGCTGGTTGCAGTGGCACTAATTACGAGAGGCTGCTAGACATACCAGCACTGAACCTTAAGAGGCGGATGGATAAATGCATATATGATATATTTATGTGTATTTAAACATGTAATATTATATTTATTATTTATCTTTTATATAACTCCAAATGGTGTTAAACAATATTACCATATTCACAATAGTTCCTAAAACAGCTATAAGATGGATTTAGACGAGAACAATAGTATGAATAATTCAGAAGATTAAAGGTACGTTTCAAAGGGAAACTTGATATTCATTCAGAATGTCTTACAAATTAGTGTTAATGTCTTGAGATCACAATTATTCATAATACATATTCCACATGCCAGTTATAGTTATTGATATTTTTATCTTTACAATAACATTTGTATAAAGAAATGATTGATGATCAAAAGTGTAAGCTTATCCAGGATTTTCGAAATAACTTTTCTATTTTGAGCTCGTATTGACTGCGTTGGTATTCTGACATACATATAGAATTATCGTCCGATTACATAAATCGGTCGTCTTTTAACGTTGGGCTATAAAAATTTAAGATGCAACATAAAATGTTGTGTTCGTCAAACTTCTAAGTGTTCGTCATTAAATATTTTACTTATGTAGAATTATGGTACAGTGATATTATAGTGGTAAAATAAATGAAATAAATGATTAATAATTTAATATTTTCCTTGAGAATTAAAATGACTGCAAAAAGTCAAACGTAGTTTTAATAGGTCTCGTGTTAGTTGTATTGTCCATTCATCAGCCGTTACGCGTCACTGCTGGACATAGGCCTCCCCCAGGTGCCGCCACTCTGGTCCCGTGGCTTCTGCATTTAGCGGCCACCCGCTACCCTTATCAGGTCGTCCGTACACCTGTTGTATTGTATAGTTGCAATACTATTGATTTTATTGGTTACCACCACATTGGTAGCGAAAGTTGTTGACCTTGTAGCGAACAACATGGAAGCTATTACTGCCACGACATTTTGTAGCGAGAATCAAATTTGGAGTCTTGTAGCTCTAAAATAGCATGGTTATTGACTCACTTACACACAACATAACGTAACAGAAATCACATATGAAATTGTTGACTTCAGATCAGCTTCCTGTTTTACACGTAACTAGCGACCATATCTACTCACGTTATTTTTCTTTCATATATGCATCCAGTCATTACCTAGCTCTAGAAACAAATAATTAGAAACGTCAGTTTCGAACGACGATTGAGTTATTTTATTGAATTTAATTATTTCATTTGTCACCCAATTAAAAAAAAAAACATAACTTATTATGATTAACCCTTCCTCAGGAATCACTCTACCTGTTGAAAACTGTGGAAAAATCCGTCCAGTACTTTTTAAGTTTATCATGAACAAACCGACAGACGCGACGGGAGACTTTGTTTTATATTTAGAGATTGGTTACAGATGTTCATGGGCAGCAGTAATAATATACCAACAGACTTTCGTTGGCAATCGAAAGCTTGTTGGATACCTTATCGTCATAAAAATAATTATCGTAAAAGGTAATGATAAGGTAAAAAGATACCTTATTAAGTTGCAAATTAGTTTTAGTGTCGACTTTTATGTTGTAGAAACTTGAAACATGTTGAATATATAATCCATGGATAATGTAGTGCTTAGTTCTTGCTTGCAAACTAATTAACTTGAGTTTACATTCCAAGCAGAATTTACATGCAGCGGATTGTCATTGCTTTTCTGTGGATATCTAATAGGATGTCAGTAAGGTTAATTAAGTTACCTGTTTCGAGTGTTATAGTGATACATTGTTGCGAACTGTCGAATACCTAATTAGAAGTTCAACGATTTAAAACATATGTAAAAAGTAATTCAGTAACTACAGGATATAAATAGTTTTGTATTAAGTTGAATATTAAATCTAGAGCTGAATCTTATTCGCTGATCAAATGAGCAATATATCAGTATTATTATTATTATTTTATGTATACTTGACAAATATAATGATAATAATAATTATTATTTATTCTCATCACATTGTATATGCTTTAAATAACTAAACATGGTATTTCAATTTAATTTATATAATCATTAAATTATTTATATCTTTATAAATGCACGCGGTTTTATAAGAAGCGATAGAAAAGGTTCTGATGATTGTAGAATGCAGAAAAATTTCACTATGTTTAAAGTATATTATCTGATTTATGTGTTTACGATCTTACAATGGATTATATCGGTTCGGTTTCCGACACCGCGTTGTCATGACAACACCGGTTCAATACAAACCAACGAAATTAATTTCGACGGCCAAGTGTAAGGTGAATGTCTGTTTATATTCTTTTGTATCTAATTACATGTTGTTTGATGTTTCATAAATATTGATATTTTATTAAGATTTTGGCAAAAAAAAATTGATTTAAATAACTAATTAACTCCTTTTAGATTGTTTAGTTTAGGTTTTTATTTTAATTAGTTTTAAGATTTTCATTATTGTATATATGAGAATAAAGCTATTTACGATTAACATTAAATCAGATAATAGTAATAAGTATCTTCTATTATAAAATAGTACTAAATAACATATAAGAATTCCTTTCTAAAATTGTTAATTGTAATTAACTTACTTAAATATGACCTCACTTATTTTTTTATATTTTTGAAACACCACAACCAGGTAGAGCTTTTACTGTGTTGATCAGACAACTGATAAATATTACACATTGACATAAATAAATGATCAAAGCAATTGGTAAAACACTTGTGCAATAATACAAACTCGTGCATCGTGTAAAAGAAAAAGAATTTCAAACTTGAAATATTTGTAAAGTGGAAGTAATAAATAGTCTGCACATTGCATAGCGCAAGGTCTGAAACGTTACAGAAACATGCTACATACTAAACAAAGCAGGAGTATGAGACGTGCAAACCAACTTTTGATTTATATTTCATTCGTGAAAGGTGGTAGAGCCGTTAGAGCTCGCCCGGGGCGGCACCACCGCTACCCTCATAACCCGCCGTAAAGCAGCATGTTCTTCATGTATCATGTTTCGGTTGGGGAGGTGTGGTTGCCGGATACACATGATTGATGCGATCATCTTATTCCTTAAGAGTGGGAACGAATCCGCGTCCATCCTTAAATAGAACTTCTGTTCCAATTGAGATTGCACGTGGTTGTCCATGGGCTGCAGTGACCACCTAACATCAGGTGGCCTGCATGCCCGTTTGTCACTCTTTCATAATAAAATAATAATAATTCGTATTTGTTGTGAAGGCACTTGCAAAAATGGATATTTGCGAAGGTGTTATTCCCAAGCCCAAACACGTATTCACAATTTTATACCGAGATGTACCTATCTGTTGGAAAATCATTCATTTAATATTCTGTTTCTGTATACATTCTGTTTTGGTTTTTGCTCGCGATTTTAGTGACTTTTCATCGAAAGTTCAACTATAGGCGATTTGTAGTTTAAACTTTTTGAGATTTTTTGTGCTAAAAAAAGCCAATTAGAAGTCAAGTAAGTCTCACTCATAGTCGAGCAATGGACAAAGTTAATCAACGTCGGCCACTATCAGGATTTGGATGGGTGACCGCCAGTGGCGAAAATTCATATGCGTTTTCGTGGTTTGGGACATACATTGTGTAGTTACTCCTGATTATAGACGATAGGAAATAAAATTTAAACTACCAAAATTAATCAGAACTAAAAATAAATGAAGGAAGTAATTTAAAATTAAATTACTCCTATTATAAACTTATTTATACAGTATCCAGGAATTGGCCTGCAGCTACAAGTCTTGGCTAATGGAGATGTACCCGCGGGAAGACAAGATTGCTTCGCGGAAAATAAGATTTCAAATAAATTAAGGGGGAACTACCGTAACCCAGCATACTACAGTTAACCTAGTAGATATAAAGATGACTTGCAGAACTGCACCTTTGTAACCATTTTTATATTTTATTTTATTTGTCTGTATTTTTTGTATTCTTTTTGACTTTACGTTTTCGAATGTCACTGTTTTAGAATATCCCGTGCGTCTCTCCCTAACTAGGTAATTCACTCCACAATATGGGTTTGTTAAGTTAAAAATAAGTGTCACTATAATGCTTTCAGAAGCATATCACGGATGAAATCAAATCAAACATCTTTATTGTGGAATATAGGTTGGTTATAATGTAAGTAGTTCGAATATTACGCATGTTCGCCATATTCCAGCCACATGGGCATACAATAAACAAATATTTCAAATTATTCCAATTAAATATATTGTGAAATTATTATATTATAAATTAACATTTATATGAACGCAGGGTTCGATTATCTTATAATTTCAATAGAGCTAAACTTGCTACTTCATACATGCTTCAGTTATTAAATCGTAGGCGTTTAATGTATTTTGATATGAAAATTTAAGCGTATTAGTTAAATTTTAAATCTTGTAGCAAGATTTGGTTAAGTCTCCGTAGGGGACATTTACGAAATTTTCTATTTTCTTAATATTTTTAAATTAATACAACTTCCAAACCTTTCTAAGTGTTTTAGTAGCCACTGAAGATTTACAACTCCTCAGCGCATCTCAGTGCAATGCATAAATTTTCTATCTCACGTAACTTTATTAATATTAGTTTGCTTATGATTATATTACAATTTGCATGATTAATAGTAGTATTTTTAACAAATACTATTAAACAATAAAAATAATAATGTTACTTAAACTTAGCAATTAATGTTTATATGTTCTCAGTCCTTTCAGGGGCACCAATATTTTAGATTTTTTCTAAGTATATAAAATGTGAGTCAATAAGTTTATAAAATAAATTTTTCGGCTTTATTTGATGATCTAGAATTATTTGTTAATTTGACTTCGTAAATAGCGTTGTTTTCTTGTTATCTAATTATTAGAAATTAGGGGTCTATAAAGTTACTTCATCTTTGATGGTGTACGCTATCATGAACATGTCCTTTGACGTGCGAGTCACAGAGGGTAAAAGCCAATGAATTCATAATAACGTCGCTATAATTGAATTCTAAATTGAACTTCCAGTGAGAAGATTATCACCTACATTCGAGTTGGTAATTTGAAAATGTACTTATGTGAACTTTTGAGAATTATATGTGCTTGTTATTAAATGAAAATAATGTTCAGAAAACAAGTGAATTATACGTAATCGTTGAATTACTGTTATAAAAGTCATTTCTTATCATAATATGGGTATTAATCATGTCGCGGGTCATACTTTCATCTCATTCATTATAGCATGTATTATTATTATTTTAATATGTTTCATTTTATGGAGTGGCCATATCTATTGTTAAAGATAAATAGCTTGGATTTTCTCGGATTTTCCTACGTTGAAGAATTCTATTGAGATACTTTCTTAGTATTATTAGTCCCTAGGGCCGCGTAGTAAGTTACTGTGGTCTAGTAATGTATTTAGCGTAAACTTCTAGAAAACTTATCTTGTATCTCTCTAGGGAATCCAGAATTGTTTCTCATGTCAACTATTCGGCTCTAAGCGACTGAAGTTTAAGCTGCTAACAAAGTTCGAGAGGACATACGTGACGAATGTATATAATTTTCTTAGGTAACGGGTAATCATGATTACTTTTAAATTATCGATATTGCGAACCAGTTGCATGATAGCCATGAAATGGTGCAGTTTAGCTGTGATCATTTACCATGCAACTAGTTTGAAATATCGGCAATTAAAGATAACTAATCGCAATCGATAAAATTAGTACACATTACATATTTAAATGTATAAATTCCGCATTGATATTACTGTAATATCAAAAGCTGCGGTAGCTCGTACGTAGGGCAGACAAAACGGGCTATATCGCAACGGATTAAAGAACGTATCAGCGCAGTTAAAAACAAACGATCCAAAGAAGTGCGGTAGCCGAGCACATCCTCAACTAAGGACCTAACCACTGGATACAATTACACCGACCTTCGGTGATCTCGGCTAAACGACATTACTTTTCACGTTTGGTAAGAGAGGCCATAGAGATC
>DWON01011467.1:0-10164 GCA_018251015.1 Phocides pigmalion okeechobee
TAAAGTCAGTGTTCAACTAGCACTCGTCGGGTTTAGTTTTTTACCGCAACTATTCTAACCCTCCAAACTGTAACAGTTTTTGGAGCTACGTTCCAGGACATACACTATACAATGATATTAAGTTGAAAATACTTCGCAACAATCCACTACGACCATGTAACATGGTATATATTTTAACACTCTCCCTGCGATATACTAGACCGCTATGTATTGCGCGGCGCAACGCGCTTGTGATTTGTACACATCTGTCGTGTACGTACATATCTGTATGGATTATGGGCGAACACAAGGGCTGTTTTTACGTCGGTGCTGCAAAACTGCGAGCAGATACGTCTGTGTATTCGTAAATGTTATATGCATGCTAAAAAAACTATATTTGTGTGAATTATCGGCGTATCTTCCGTCTAGAGAAAAGCTCTCCAATTTGGTGCCGCCTCCCGCAACGCTGACCCGATCTAATATATGTGCGTCGCAGTCAAAGTGTTAATTTGAAGAAACTGTCCATCTATCCTTAAATATTATAAGTTTTAAAATAATGTTTCAGACTAACTCAAGCAGCTGTTTTATATTGAAGATATATTTTACTCTTCCGGAATTAAATTTTAGGGGATTAAATATGTCATATAAATGTGCAAATTACACTCGGGAGCCACGCAGGTGGCTAATTGAAAATAATCTCTCATTTCCCGCTGAAAAATGCAATTTCCTGAAATTTTGCAGCCATACATCACGGAGGCAGAGCACCGGAAATGCACCCGACCCTCTAGACTGACGATACGCCAACATTTCACTGAAATATTGTATTTTTAGCATCTGTGTATCATCTGCGAATACACACACGTATTGTCCGCCTCTAGTCTTGTAGCGCCGACGTAAACACCACACTTTTGTTCGCCCGTAATCCATACAGATTTTATTTATACGTACAAAACAGATGTGTACTAACTGCAAGCGCGTTGCGCCGTGCAATACGCAGCACTGTTGTACGCAGCAGGGAAAGTGTTAAAAGAGCGGCAAACGAGTGCGCGGGGTACCTAGTAATCAATGCCCGCTGTAGCCCATGGAAATCCACATACAAGCATTGATTTTCTTACATTTTTCCTATCGCTCATAATAAACGTCCATTAACGCCATTTTGAGCAGAGAGCTATTTATTCGAACGTTTCTTTGATTGAATTTTGCAATTTTACTTCAATGTTTGATACTTACTTTTCCTGTTGCCTCGCATTGAGTTTTCCTTTCCATCAGACAGTATTGTTATTGATTTAGCTAATGGTTAATGTCGATTTTATTTAAAACTAGCGAGCCGGCCCAGCTTTGCCCGGGTAATAGAGTTTTTATTTACTTACATTATTTTTCTTTCGTAAATGCATCCAGTCATTACCTAGTTGCAAAAACTAACAAATAGAAACATCTATTTCGTACGACGACTGAATTACTATATTTAACTTAACTATTTAATTACTCACCAAATAAAAATAAAATAACACACTTCCGCACGAATTACTATACTTGTTGTTGTAAACTATGAGAAATTCTGCCCAGTACTTATTGATTTATTGCGAACAGACAGACGGACGCGACGGTGGACTTTGTTTTGTAATATTTAGAGAAATGCTAAGATGTATTTTTGAAGGTAATAAAATAGAACTTTTTCAGGGCAATGTGTACCTGTGACCAAACGGTGTGACACGCTAAGATGGGCCGGGTTCGAGTCCCGGCCGAGCAAACATCTAAATGGTCCAGATTGCCTGTTTCGGAGATTTGGTGTATTTATCTTTATCATTAGCTCCCACGACACTGCGAAGCCTAATATGGAGCTATGAGTGAATAATGTAGCCGTGACCACGCCCTATAATGAAATAAATCTCTAATCATGTTTCGCGTGGCGATCTGCTTCTTAACATAAAGTAAACAATATTAATATTTAGATACAAACGGTTTCTTTAATATTAAGGAGCCCGCGGCGGACTGCCTACTTCAACATGAAATAAGCATTACTAGCAATTCACTTTTCATAATTAATTTATTCTTAAAAAATATTTTTATTTTAGGACTATCTACTTCCCGCGACTTTCACTTGGACTTTAATTTTCGGGATTTTTCCAGAAAATCTGGACAGCAAAACGTTGTCATATACTCAGACCCGATATTAATAAATTGACTAACTTCTATATTAATAGAATCGAATGATATGATTCCTCAGTACTTGAAGTCGATATTGTTCGAATCATTTGTATCAACAGTGACCTACGGAGCGGAGACGTGGTCCTATACGCTAACTCTTCCGGAAACTCCAAGTAGCTCAGCGTGCTATGAAGAGATAAAGATAGCGGGTAACCGCTGGATGCAGAGGACGCCGAACCGGTCAGAGCAGCGGCACTTGGGGAGGCCTACGTCCAGCAGTAGACACGTAAAGGCTGATGGATGAAATGAAGCGAACACTAAACCTCCAACCGCAACACAAGAACTGCTTCACGGCGGATAATAAAGGTGTAAGATTACATTTAAATTACTAGGAAAAAATAATTAGGCCGTCACAGCGCTCCATTTCCCAATCGACCACGATCCTCAGAAACATCGCCCTACATACGCGCATTTAGAACCTAAATTCCCACAAACCGACCCTTGTAATGAAAAAGGATATAAAAATGTAAATCGCGCTTTCGCCGAGCATCGAACCGGTGATTTACGAGGCGATCGTGACGCGATGAATGCACCACGTGGGCTTAGGGAGTAATGGCGGATTAAACATTTTCTTTTTTATACCCACTCAATGTATTGAGAATCGATTTTATGTGGGCTCCGTTTATTACAACGCTGGTTTTAGCTTCCTTATGTACGTTCCTTAGTTTCAATATGTGATCCGGTATCGAAATCAGAGAAAATCTCTAACGCAGTGTTGAAAGTCAAAGAAGAGTAGCAAACGAGCATGCAAACCACCTGGTGTTAAGTAGTTGCAGCCAATACACATCCAACACATAAAACCACGTACACGACTGAGATCCTATCTGAGCTCGAACGTACATACGTTGCTACTCCTGAGGCCTAAGACAGTCGCCTCGCATCAAAGTGTAGCCGGCAAGGGCACATCTACAATCAAAACACAAGTAATGCTTTACGGCGGATTATGAGGGCAACGGATCATTTACGTAAAATCAAAATCAAAATCAATTTAGCTACTGAACATCAATGTATTCATGACTGGTAAATTTTCGTATAATCTATAAAAACCTACGTAGTTAAGAATCATATACAATACACATACAGTAAAATAAAAAGTATAGAATGGTCCGTAATTATGAAATGTTTATAAGAACTCTTGTTCTAAATGTGCTGATATCGAGCAGAAGATATCGATATGAAGAAGACTTCTATTCTTCTACTCTTAATTTCGGAAGGAGACAGTGAGGTTGCCATTTACTACTTGTACTTTACTACGGGGGAAAGAGCGGACGTCGTCGCTAATCAGACAAGCAGTTACGAGGAAAGTGTGACTAGTCCCGTCATAGCTCTTCGAGGACCTTTCGTGTCACGAACGAGACTGAATCCAGTGCTTAGTAACCGCAGACAGAGTCAGGATTGCGGGAGGCAGCACTAAACTAGAGGTATTTTCTCTAGACTGAAGATACGCCGACAATTCACACAAAATATGTATTTTTTTGCAACCGTATAACATTTACGAATACAAAGACGTTATTTTAGCTCGCGAGCAGTTTGTACGTATACGTATGTGTGTACACCGCAGGGAAAGTGTTAAACTACATCACACGCCGACGGCGTAGCCGAAAACATAAGGGCGCGTTGACCTTAATACTCTAGCGAGACTGGATCAAAGAAGCAGGTTGACTGAAGAAAAACGCATCCAGGACTGCGATCGACAAACTAAGAATACCGGATTGTATAGATCATGACATGAGATCCAGGCAAAGGTTGTCTTCAGAAATCCTAATGTGATCAGAGGATCAAACGCCATTCAATACTAAAGTAACAATTCCAACATAATCCAAAGAGACCATGATCTCATCCGAAGAAAACCACAAAGAAATTGTAAAGAGTACAAATTCAGAAAGTTTATAGGTATTACAACTGTTTACACTGAAGGGATACCAACGGAGCCCTAACAATCTACCTACCCACCAAACAAACGTAATGATGTGAACCTTTTACTAATCTTATGCATAATTTTAAATGCAGTTCTTAAAACTTTTAGTTAATCATCAAATCTCACAGAATGAAATCAAGATTTCAAAGATAACAAAAATGGAAAAGTTACAAGATACAAACTTATTTACTGAACATAGTTACTGAAGAGAACTCTACACCACTTAAAATAGATCCTTCATTAATAACCAATGGCTCTTGTAGTAGTGAACATTAATTGATATACCCAATTTTTTTAATATTTCTTAATGCAAAATAAAATAAGTAAATAAAATTGATATATCTCATATGATAGTTTTGACATTCAACATTCAAATCCCCAATACACATTCTTTCATCTTTAAGCAACGAACAAAGAACAAACAGACTTTAGAATATTTTTTAGTCTCTTTTAAAAAAAAGTTACACGCTTTTAAAAGAAACAAAAATGTCATGAAAAAACTGCATGGCTGAAACTTCTCCATAAGGTTTTCAGAGATGAGAGAAGTGGTACCCAATCCAGGCTTGACCAACCTATGAACTTTGGCTCAAACTTTATCATTCAGATATTGATGCCTAGAGTAGAACAGTGATGTGGCGGTGATGATGATGATGAGGATACAATATTTTTATAACATGTCTAATACACTCACTACAAAGTTAACATAAAACATGTAGCTAAATCATTACATCAAATTAATGCATCAAACCTAATAAGAAATTCAAATGCACTCAACAAATCAGTTCTCATAAATCCTTCATTGAACAGCTTTAATCAGCCTGCTCTCTACCACATAATTAACACCCGCGTCGCGTCATTACCGCTTTAAAAGCCCATTAAATCCGTCAAAGGAGCCCTACGCGTAATAAATACGCCACAGAAGTCCCTCGCATTTCACCCCGACATTTATACACCTTACCGGGAAATACGTCACGTAAACTACTGGAGATACATAAATAAACAGGCGCACTAATTGGCTACTAACAATACATTTCTACGAGAAATAAGTTTATTGTGTTTGCGTAAAGTTAATCGTAAAAGTACACGTGAAGTACGGAACGCAGCCGTAAATACCCAAATTTATGGCAGATTAACCTCCCCGCCTGTAACCAACGTTACAACTACACCGATCGATATTATAAAGCAATATTTATTAAAGAAAGGAGCCTACCTTGAGCCCATGTAAACAAATAGGTACAAGCCACCAAAAAAATCCAGTTTCCGTAACCAAAACGACACACTTCTGTCCGCCACATGGTTAAATGCACTACAATTTCACTGCACTTAAGTTTTTAATTCATAATTATCACATTTTCACTTAAAATTCTAATATATTTCACGTTAATATATACATACGGCGCTAAGATAAAAGTGAACGATCCGCCATTTTCGTCTGGCGAAGACTACTGCGTTCGGAAATCCAACTCGCACTCAATATTGAAAGGTCAATGTCCGGAACAATCATATTAGTGAATGAACTGAAGTTATCTGTTTTTCGATTGCTCGGAACGAAGTTCGTACGAGTTAACGTTGTGCTTTAAAAAATAAAATTGTCTATGATAACTAGTGAACTCGTTTAATTTAACAAATTACTTTTCTTTATGTATATTTTTACAATAATTCATAAATTGTTATATTACTATAATTCAATGTTATTGTTTATAAAATAGAAAATAAAGTAATTTACTATGGGCAAGCCATTTATTGTCACTGTCAAATTCAAACATAAAACGTCAAGTCGTCAATGTCACATATTATGTCAGAATTGTTTTAGGTTGTATCGTCGTGTTTATATACTAAATATTTATTAATTTAATAGTAATTACAAGTAAAATTTTATAGTTTATAACACAAAATCGATGCTACCATGGAACTAATATACTCAATGAGACGAAAGTCTCTAAAATGCGAGCCGCCACATTTCGAAACGTAAGTTAATTTGTTTACAGTTTTTGAACTTTCTAGTAATTAATAGGCATCTAGTTGCTTCCTTTTCAATATTTTTTTTTTATGTTAGAAGAGTAGCAAAGGAGGGTGTAGACCGTCTGCTGTCAATTGATCGCTGTAGTTCGTGCACATCCACATTTCATCTCCAACAGCTGTAAGTCTTATATGCAGGTGTATGAAGATGCGTTGCGATTCCTGAGATGATCTCCTTGATTGTAAGTTTGGGGTACCTTCTTGAAGGAAATATAGTTCTTTCATCTATTAAATTAGCTTCTGAAAGCACAAGATCGGTTGGAGTGGCGCCTATAGCCAGCTGTGTACTAAATAGATAGCTGGAAGATTCACTTGTCAACTTTTTCCAGAACAACAGATCCAGAAGTAACTCGTCCATTATGCACAATATCCACATGCAACATCATTGCATTCTCTTCCCTGACCGAGTTATCTGATGCTGATGGAGACAGCTGGGGTGGTCATGTGTATGTGTGTGACCTGGATACACCCTGGGAGTGCCACAAGGTCACTAGTACAGTGCATCCTGTAAGTATAGCCATATATCAATGTTTATCTGTAGAGAAGTCATTGCCAATAAGTACGTATATATGGAACCTGTATTCCTTATCATATTACTTTCCCAAGATGGTAGAAGGACATTTCGACCAGGGAGCAGTTCAAACAGTAAGGTATGACTGTAGCCCACATAATCTCCTGTATAGTAATTCTTTTGTTTTGGTGGGAGAGGTGTGGTTGCCCATAATATGCTAGCACCATATAAATCATGAGCTTGCTATTTACAAAATGGAGCAGATTCTTATTCACCAACAAATGAAATCAATCGTCCAAAAAATATGGAAATATAAGCAAAATCATTGAGAAAGAATTCTTCAATAGAGTCTATCTGTTTTCGGTTTTTATTAAGAATTAAAATTTATAGTGGAATAATTTGGGTATGGTAATTTTTCTCAAATTTACCTCAATTTTGCTGCTCCATATTTTTAACACTAGGGATATTTGACTGACTAGCCACCTTTTATATCTGGCTATGACCTGTTCAGAATCTGTGGCGAGACCACTTATCATTGATTACTTATATGCTTCCTACTTTCATTCCATACAACATTGCAATGCAACACTAATTCAAACCAAATTAAATAGAATCTTCGTAAACCAGAAAACTACCTATAATCATCTTCTACCATGACAGGTGTCCGCAATAGAATGGGATATAGAAGGGAAGCAGCTGCTGGTGGCGACAACAGAAGGAGATGTGTCGGTGTTTGTTCAAAAGGATTACCTATTGAATGAGTGGACTTGTTTGTACAGCGCTAGTTTTCCAGGTAATGTGCAAATATGTATTAACTTACTTTTCATCTCTACTTTGATCTAACTAGTCCCATAGGAGTAAAGGAAGATAGCAAATATATATACCACCTACCACTATGTATATTATGATCAATACATGTTTATCTATACTTATAATGAGGAAAGATTGTTTATTAATAAGTAAAAGAAGTTGTGGCGCTTCCACAACTTATTCACCATTTTTAACCATTTTTCTATGTTAGCTAGAAGTAACAAGTTATTATAATTGTCTGGCTGTGTGCTGTGTAGAGTAATCTCAGAAACGGTTTAATTGATTACAGTGCGATTTTGGCTATTATATTGCAATAAGCTTCACATGACTTTGATTAATCGTTTCATTTCAATCCATTTGAAATTAAAAAAGAAATGTCAATTTGAACATTATGGACGTAAGTACCTGAGAACATTTTGTTATTAAAAATATATAAAATCCAAAAATTTAAGGACACGTGAACGAAGTCGCGGGTAACAGCTAGTGGTATATAATTTTGCTGCCTTAATTTCCTCGTATTTTCATGTGTACATGCATTAAAATATATGGTAGTAGTGCATTTTTGCAAAGTAGGATTAACATAACTTAATAGCATGGATTCATGCAAAGCAACACCTATTACGTTTTTCAGGTGAGCATATAATTAAGGCAGCGTTCTTTCACAATGGACGGCGTATTGCTGTGGTGGAAAAGAAACCAGACGCACCTATCTCCGACCGGATACAGATGCTGAGACATGCACCTACACTGAAAGGATTTGGGTGAGACACTTGATAATAATTGAGGTAGCTTCTTTTGATATTCATTTTTTATTGAAAGAGTAGTAGCATGCAAGCCATATGACGTTAATTGGTCTCTGCAGCTCATGGACATCCTTAAGATTTTAGTTTTTATACCCACTTATTAATGACAAACTAAATTTTGGAGTTTATTTTG
Source organism: Phocides pigmalion okeechobee (assembly GCA_018251015.1). Taxonomy (NCBI): domain Eukaryota; kingdom Metazoa; phylum Arthropoda; class Insecta; order Lepidoptera; family Hesperiidae; genus Phocides; species Phocides pigmalion. The sequence continues at coordinate 8,382 of DWON01011467.1, forward strand.
TTATAACTAACGTTTCATTTAAAACACAAAATGATGTCTGTAGATTTGAATAAAAATAATTTTAAACGTACTTGAAGCTACGGAAAACCTTCCCGCCACCTTCCCATGGTACTTCCAACTTTTCGGTTATACGGACAGAAACGCGGGAGAACGTGCCACAAACAGTGTAATAAAATAAATTCATTATTTTGTATAGGTCTATGGGGATATTTTCAAATTGTCAGGAACATTTTGTTTTCTTAATTGACTGCCAATTCAGAATGCATCCCTAACTGAAAAGAGCCTGTAAGGGTCTCAGCAGGCTCGTCTTTTGTTTTCATTTATAACTATCCTTTGTTTTTTTCACACCCATTGGTTTTTTTTAACGCAATTTGTTACAAATTTGTGAAACTGATGAATTCGCGTTTTCATAAACTAATTTATTGAACTTCCAGTGGCGTAGCAGTGGAAGGGGCCCTCATAGTGACGGGCACGGGGCTGATAGGCGCCGTGGCGGCGGCGGACGGGCCCCGCGCGCTCACCGCCACCGACTGCCGCCCCGTCAGGGAGCACGTGGTCGCCGCTGATATCGCCCACAAGGGTCTGCACTCTTTACACACACACACACACACATAGAGAGAGAGAGAGAGCGAAAGAGAGAGAGACATATGCACGCATAGACAGACGCATAAGTGAGATTATATTAAAAATTGGTATCTCATGTTTTACTGTAATAACTAAATATTATGTATAAAACAAATTCACTCGTCACATCTGCCTGTTCATGATAAACTCAAAAGTACTGGACGGGTTTTCTCACAGTTTTTGACAACAGGTACAGTGTTACCTGAGGAAGGTTTTAGTGCATAATAAGTTTTTTTTTTGTAAATTTGGTGAGAAATTAAGTAGTTAAATTCAATATAGTAATTTGTTGTCGTTTGATATACATGTTTCTAATTGTTAGTTTTTGCAGCTGGATAAACTCTTACCCGAGCGAAGCTGGGCTGAGTCGCTACTATTAAAAAAATATTAATCAGTGAATATAATTCTAATACTATACAGAGATAAAATGTCCATTCCTTTGTGATGTATACTGTTCGGTTACACTTTTGAAGAATAGTCAATAGTGCTGTTATATGGAAGGTTATTATAGGAATTTAAAAAAAATAAGAGGAAAGTTGAGAATACCTGTGCCGGATACTCGTTAATATGTACTGACTGCCTATGTTGTGTATAGATGTTCTCGTTAGTTGTACTTTCAGCGGTGTGCTTTCAAAGAGTGTAAATAACTAACGGAAACTATACAGATATCCCAGAACTCAATGTAAAGCCGAAACCGGGAAACAATTATGAGAAAAATCTGAAAAAAAATTCATCCCATGTTTTTTTCGTCATAAACTAAGAAGTGCTGTACCATTTTAGAATCCTGATTAAAGGCGCCTATTTTTAATGACACTTGCGGAGGAGCTCTAGTACTTTTTTTAAGCAGACCCTGTCCAAGTCGACAAATCTTCAAAATTTTAAATTCACAGCTCGATAGAAAGTCAGATTTTCAGGAAACTTGGAGCAATTGTGTTATTATCTATAATTGCAATTGCAGACACGTCTATTAGGGTTATGGTTACAAAGTTTAAATGAACAAAAATACTAAACGGTAACCACAGTAACCATACGTGGTTACAGTACGACCAAAATTCAGCATTTTTTTTAATGCCTATAATTTTCAGAATACATGGGATCGATTTTTTTCTGATTTTTCCCATGATCGTTAACACCTATCCCATCAGCCGGTTTCGGCGGTAGC
>DWON01011468.1:0-10164 GCA_018251015.1 Phocides pigmalion okeechobee
GTAATTTAAATTATCTAAAACAGTTTTATGTCTATATAATTAATAAAAAATATAGTATAAAATATAATTAATAAAAAATATAATATAAAAATATAAAAGTTTTACTAGTTATCGGATACTCACGATTAACGATTTTTGATTGCTGATATTTGGAATCTTGCATGGCTCGTGGTCACGGCTAAACTGCGATCTTGTGGGAAACTGTTGACAGATGCTAATGTACACTGTAGGGGAGGCCTAGAGCATAATTCATTTCATTGATTTAATGCGATTTAAATAAAATACCGAATTTAGAGTTCAACTTTTCTGACGGTCACCTTTTTATCGATAACAGCCAAGACTACAACGTGCCCTTGAAGCACTAAAATAAGTATGAAATTGATCACTTAAGGTCACCCGTCCAGAATACGACCGCCGTCAAAGTTGCTTAATATAGTCGATCGTTTACAATCTAACATAAGCTTCCCAAATGACCCAATACTTGTTGTTTAATTGACGTAAATTCCTTGTGCGGTCCGCATCCACGTATATTATTGGCTAGGCTCGCAAGGTCGGTCGATTGCTGGTAAATTAATGCACCGTCCCATGTAGTCGGTAAATATTTGGACATTCTCTTCACGGGAACGGTGAAGACCTAAAATAAACATGAAACCGTTTACGCAATACAATTATGATTTTATGTGCCACTTGTTTAGTGTCAATCTACGTAATGTGTGCTTGATGATATGTCTGTGATTTTGATATTAGGGGCCATTCATTAATTACGTAAGGATGATTTTGGGAATTTTTGAATCTCTCTCCCTACCCGTAAGGCTACGTAAAATGTTTCCCCTTCCATTTCGTTTTTTTTTCAAAATAATAAAGTGTTAGAGTAGGATCAATTACAATAAAATGCGCAGTTTGACGTAAATTTACAATTTTTATGTATCAACGGATAACTTTTCGTATTTTTTTTGTCAACTACAGATTACCAATTACTCGACCACGCGATTTCTAATAAAAATGTCTAAAAATGTGTAACAAAATGTGTGTGTCCCCCCCCCTACTCCCCCCTCCACCCTCACTCAAAGTTAGGGTAGTAGAGATTTTTCCTGAAAACTGAGAAAATCCCTCCAGTACTTTTTCCGTTTATTATGAACAGACAGACGCGATGGGGACATTGTTTTATAATACAATGTCCCCATCGCCCAATTACAAATGATGCAGTAGCATTCTCTAGCTATATGTATATTATAGCGTAGACCGATAGTCACCTAACGGAAGCCAGTCACGTCCTCGCTGACTGATGCGCTGCTACATCGCCATTTCCGACACATCTGACCATCAGCGTGCCTGCTTTACATTTTACAACCGTCCATCTGAATCGTGCGGTAGTTCTCAACCCTTATTACTTTACATACGAATGATTTTAACGACAGAACGAAACGTTACTAGTTTACTAACCAGTTTACTAACTATTTTACTAACCTAACTACTTTACTGACTAGTTTACTAATTTGTAACGTTTTGTTCATTTAATTAAGTGTTCTGATACATAACCTTGGAGCATACAGAGTTAGATAACAAAAATTATATAAAATATATAGAAGTTTTATTTATAAATATAGTCATATAGTTTTTGTATTTATAATGTTCGGGTCTAATAAATACAAAAACGGTATAATCATATATATTCAAAACTTCTCTATATTCTATATATTTTTTTATCTCTCTGACGCAACGTTACTAATTCATTAACTAGCCCGAATATTATAAGTACAATATAGCTTTAAAGGAAATGTTAAGCTCTCCCCCTTAATGAATAATGATGATAATGATAAAATTCACGAAATATCGGCAATTAAAAATCAAAAATCGTTAATCGTGAGTACCCGTTATATTGCATTATGAATGATAAAATTCATTTATTGCCACATAAAAAGAAATACACAAAAATATATAAAAAAAAAAAACAAAAGAACTAAAAAACACAATAGAAAAGAAAAGACAAAAACAATATTACACACAAAAAAGAAAACCTTAAGTGTATTTTAATTATGGGCAAAAGGACGTGTCTCAGCATTATCTGACATGGGATCATGACCCCATGCAGTGCTGTTTTTGAGACCCGCCGATATTTGGGAGCTCACGCAAAGAATTCCCCGTGCAGAATACTGTACGTGCCTACGTCGTGTGTATGCATGTGTAAGTTGTGTGTGTGTGTGTGTGTGTGTGTGTGTGTGATCAATTGCACAATGTAATAATAATAAGTATATCATACAGGTTTATTCATAAAGAATTAAATTTCGCGTAATTGATTATGATTTATTAATATACCTAATAGATTACAATATAGCATTTAAAAAACGTAATAAATAAATTGTAATATTTAGTATCATCTAAATAAGTTACTTAAATCGCGTCAATAGATGGTAACTGCACTTTTCAAGTTACTACTATTTTGTACTGAAAAAGAATGTCTAACGGCTTTCCTGTAACTTTGCATCTTACATTTTGCACGACGACAAATGACTTTTTGAGATACCTGAACACAGTTTTCAAAGTCGAGATAGTCATTAAGTACCGCAATTAAGCTCGCCTGCCGCAGGTTGAGCAACACTGAACTAGGACGTGCTCCTGAGTTCTCGGAACGGATGCCGCTAATCCTACGCTACACGAGCTGAAATACTCTAGCTAAAATCTATTCACCACAATACATGATAGGTGGATACCATTTTAGTCCACATTGTGTATGCCGCAAAGCTCAGAATGGTGCCACACGGCGGTGGTTGGTTACCGTTTGGCTCGCCGTACTGTCTACGCGTGGAGCTACGTCGGCGGTATTCGCCTGTCATTACAGACTCATAGGCACGTTTTAAATCACTCCGCGAATAAATTCCAGCTTTTTACTACGAATGTTATGCACTCTAAATGTTATTTGCGAAGTATAACTTCGGTGTTTTTTCGATTATTTTCCCAGAAATCCATAATCGTGTGATTTGATTATGTTATTTGTCTGTTTTCAATTTATTTTCGTTTTACCTCACAAAATTTTATTTTTATGCGTTATATCTACTCTATTTTATTTCTATTAGTAATAAAAACATAGCTAGAGCTTATTTTGTACTTGCTGTTGGTTTTTCGAACATAACGTAAATAAATATATCTTCATTTCATGTATTCATAATCATTTGTTATTCAATAAATGGATCCAAAATAGGTCTGCATTTGCCTTTTTCAGTGATTTTAATTTATTATCTTTGTTAGGAAAAAAACTTAACTTTAAAAATGGATGTGAAGTTTCGTTTTAGATACATTTGAACTAATTTTGACGAGAACTTGGCTATAAAGGTAAAAACTAATACAAAGTAATAATCTAGATGTAGGCTTTTGCAGAAAAACGACAAACAATGCACGTGAGACCTTTACGTGTTGGACCTGTGTCCCGACGCAAGCATTCTAAATAAAAACATCTAGGACCCTTACTATTATATACGTGAGATACGATAATATTAATAATAATACACCCCTTGCCTCTAAGTAGGTACCCACGAGTGAATGAAACGCCACCGTTGACATGTGCAATACATTTAAACACATTTTATATGCGTGACTGAGTGTATGCGTTTGTGTGTGTGAACATATGGGATAAACACGGACAGACCGTTAGGGGAAACCTTGTAAATATATAATACTTCGTGTAAACATCAATCCCATACGTCTCTGGTACGAATTACGATACACAACTCCACACACACTCCGGACGTTAATTAAGTCGATACAACAAACCGCTTGCACTTCGCCAATTACTAGCCGCAGATGTATCTGCCATACGCATCCGGTTTATAAGGATACACGCGATAACTTAATGAAAAAATTCTAACTCTAACTTTACGATTAGGGCATTAGATACGGCGTTAATAACGCGTTGTTTACTAGACACCTTTCGAATACGTCGCTCTTGCCTTATTTTTAGTAAACATGCTCGTACGATGTTATTTCTTATACATGTAAATGGGTACATGATTCGAAAATACGATATGTTTACGGCATTTATGACGTGTTGTTAACTTGACACGTATCGACTACGTTGCTCTTGCCGTAGTTTTCGTATTTATAATTTTTAAACTACACATAAATAATTATATAACTTATAAATAATTCTAATTTATCCGTCTAATGTATCTATCCAGATGAAAAGTTGGCAAAAATGGTTCGAGGATACAAACATCAGGTAAACTACATGCTTCATAATAAACTACGTGTTCCTGCACCTGTAGCAATCCAAAACACTCACTTTTAAAAACAACACTTGAGATATCATATGTCGTTTTTGAAAGTTTTTGGATAGATATGGTAGTGTATTTGGATGGATATGATACGAGTATTTTGGATTGATACGATAGTGTACAACAAACCGATTGGCATTGCGCACGAAATGTATCATCGAAAGAGTGCCTATTAAATAGACAGTTTTCCATGTAACAGAACGCATGGCAACTGCAAACGCGTGCATAGTACATCGTAAAACAATCGTCGCATATGGCTCGCACCGCGCGCCCAGACCGAGTGTCTGGCTTCTGCGAAACGACTGCCTGTACCGTCAACAGCACCATCAAAAACTGTCAAAAATGACATATGAAATCTCAAATGTCATTTAAAGTTAGTGTTTTGGATTGGCACGATATAGTACCCTATAGTTTAAGTCGTTGGAAATATTGACAACTATAAAACATTAATCGTAAGTATTCGTTATATGGTAAAAAGTATAAGTAAATTATACTAGAAAACAACATTCGTTATCGAAACATCTTTATTCTTATGACAGTCAGCGCCTCTAGCGACAATATTGTGAATTAATTTTGATAAAAGTAGCACATTACGTTTAATGTAAAATTAAGAAAATCAATTAACTTTACTATGCGCCTCGTGAAAATATATTCCATTTGTTTAAACCCTATATTTCGTGCATTTTAAGTTTGTATATATTAAAGACTATAACAGGATATAATGATGAATTATGAAACTTAAAGACAATAAAATGTCGTTTGGCTTAGCACAAGTCACATACGACTGGTGACCAATGTTTAAGGGTTTCTATTCATCCAAGCAGAACGATTGTGTCGCACGATAACCACCATACAAATGCAGTCAATAAACACTTTGTACAAATGTAAAATTATCGTTTGTAGAAATTAAAATAGAATCGTTTCGAATTATTTGCCCTTCTAGACCAACTATACAAAACATATTAAGTTTTTTTTAACTTCTCACTCCTTAGTAGGATACTGTTGAACATCAGTCTTTGTGCAATTTATACATAGTGTAATACAAAATCGGTTCACGCCAACTGTATGCTTAGATCGTTCAACCTATGCAACGGATTTTAATGCGGTTTTCACCAATGGACAAAGTGATTCACGAAGAAGGGTTATACGAGTATTTATAATACATGCATGTTAGTAGCATAGAAAAGCAAAAAAACTCCAAGATATGTAATGTGGAGTTGTAAACGCACCCGTGCGAAGCTGGATCACCAATGGATTAAAATCTCTCGAAAATAGGGAGCTATCGAAAAATATATTTTTCCTAACAATTATTAACATAGATTAACTGACGTAACCGAACTTGCTGACGGTACCCGCTGCCTGTTATATTGATATGCGTTGCATAAGGAAATTACATTATTATTTGATGCGAACATACTTGCGCTGAGTGCAAAGCGACTAGGATCAAGGACCCGGGGCTCTCGTATATTCAATCAATTGCCTGTCATTGCATCCATGTGCATCGTTATTGCCATTAATATGTTGGACAATTGTTAAGACATTTATATGATGCAAAATTTGTTGTATACGCGCGACGCTCACGTCATATACTTTTATGTCATTACCATTTATGTTTACAAAATGTATCGATATTTATGTGATGAAAAATTTGTTGTTTGCGAAGCTTACATTCAATCAATTGAATTTCCTTGCAATTATGTTTCGTCGTTTACCGTTTATATGTTAAGCAATTGTATCGATATTTATATGACAACAAATTTCGTATATGCACGAGGCTCATACGTTCAATCAATTGAATTTCCTTGCAACTATGTTTCGTTGTAACCGTTAATATGTCAAACAATTGTATCGAAATTTATATGACGAAAAGTTTATCATTTGCGAGACTCTCATTCATTCAATCAAGTGCCTGTCATTGCAATAATATGATTCATCATTACCAGTAATATTTATAAAATGTATAGACATTTATATGACAAAAAATGTCGTAGACGCCCTATAACATCCTTTTATCGACATTCTAATAATATAGATAATATAATAATATAAGTAGCTGTGAGTTCTTCTATAAATTAAGGTTTAAAATCAGTTAAAAATCGGCTATTTTAACGTTTGCCTTTTGGTTATTGGTTGGTTCCAATATAATTAATGATAGCGTATAGCCCATAACAAGACCAACATTCTGTGTACAAACTTGAACATGGACAAAATAAATATTTTCTGCATTAAAGAAATACACACAAAGAACAAACAGTCAAATGTGTCAATTTTAGAAAATAGTAAGATAAAATTGCTCCTTAAACACATAAAGTAACGTCTACAGGATAACAGGAAATGGATATATAGGAAACACGTCCACGTGAAGATGTTACATTGCAAGTGCCTATTTTATACGTGCAATAAGACAATCGAGATAAACGTTTTAATAGCGAAACGCGGTCTTATCCCGCAATCGGCTGCGCGGACGCACCGCCGCTGCCGGGGTGAACGACCGAGCTGTACACCGGGAACTGGGCTTAGAAGACTAGATGGCGCTTGTGACTTTAAATAGGGTAGGACGGAACTGACTATTGAAGCACACGTCATTGGGCACTTGTAACTTTTTTAGAGTTTTAATGAGATAGGACGGAACAAACTTTTTGGATATTTGTCATTGGGCGATTCTCATTTTGTAAACGCTTAGCATAGTTTTGAAATTCGTCATTGTGTGATTGTCATTTTGTAAAAACTTCAAATGAGATAACACAGAACAGACTCTCTGATCACTTGTCATTGAGAATTTGTTGAACTATATTGTAATTGTTCGTAGTGTGTAGTCATGGGTGAAAAAAATTGAATACCGGATTATAGTGTGGCTCCGAAAAAGGCTTGTTGATTTTAATATATCATTCAGAAAAGAGAAGATTCCTAAGTTTTTGTAAACATGTCTTTGTAAATTGTAATTAATAAATAATGGTTATAGTACAAAAATATGTTTGTTAATGCGCTTATGCAGCGTATATAAAGACTTTGTTTCATAGTTTAGGTCATGACATAGATATTTTTAAAGACAAGAAATCTTATCACAATCAGAAGCAAACAATAAAACTAAAATAACACTCTGATAATGATTGACAAATGTGTCACGCGTAATAAACGATGATACTTTAAAAATAAGATATTTGAAATGTAAAAACACAATTGAAACTTCAACACAAGTTACCTCATTCGAGACGACAATGCCAATCGTTTTCGATCATGTTAGACATTACTTACGGATAAGATAATGTAAAAGTGATGTGTGTTGTATCAATATTTCATCTTAATTGGCTACACTTTAATGATACACGAGCGAAAGTCTTACTCACCTGATCTGGCAGTAATTGTTTCTATAATGTAATTTTAACATCTCAAATTGGTAGACGATAAAGACAACACAACAGCGACTGTCAACATGAAGTAGTTATGTGAGCCTAATGAAATAACATTATAACTTGTATGTATACAATAACGCAATAACCTCACAGTACTAGTAAGATAAATGATGACAGTCGACAAACGATCATCTCAATTTCACTTTCTAATCTCAACAAACAATGTATCATTACCACCCCCGAGTATTACCATTATTAGTCATCTCGTTACGTGTCATTTTGTATTGTGTTGTTGTTATTGATGCGTAAGTAGCACCCACGTCTCCCATGTTATAAACCTTTCCCATATTTTACAAATAATAGTAATCTCGAAATAGTGTTGTGTACTTAATATCCCATTAAATGTTTAATAAACGTAGCTAGGCATTGCTATGCAAGACAGATCAACATAATTTCACTTTCTCAACGGCCAAACAATGTATCATTACTATCCCTAAGTGGTAATAGTTTTATTAGTCATTTCAAAGATTTCAAGTCATTTCATTATTTATCCCTCGTTTCTGCACGCACCCACGTATTCCTTCAATATCTTATTCATTTCTAGTAAGCCTTCGAATTAAGTTACAAGAAATAATATTAATTTATTTGTACAATAATGCAAAGCATTTATCAAAATTCGATTAGCAAAGATAACTTTACTATCATTCACTGATTTTGAATGTATGAAGAGTTGGTGTTAAAATGATTTGTAATGTACGTACATATTAGTATAATATTTTTGATTGTTAACTCCTAAACAGATTAATTATGCGTTTTTAATTACAACGATGTCACTTTCTATACATTTAAACAATGTATCATTACCGTCCCCGTTTCATTAGTCACCGCGTTACGTGCGGTGATGGTCCCCAACCCACGTGGCTCATCCAGCCGTGTTTCCGCATCAATGGTCTCACTGAAAGGCACGAGTGGGTAGACGGCTGATCGCCAATTATTGCGGTTCACTTTCTATGGCTAATTGCACATATTCTGATTCATGCATGCACCGAAACGTTGCTGGAGTTTTCTTTCAACGCACGAATTGCACGCCACGTGACACTTCCATGTTTTATGATCTGTCGGCGTTGGCCACGTTGCCGTAAGTATCTGCCGCAAAAGTTTGCTGGAAAAGGTTTCGAGGAACTAAGGCTACCTTTATTTTATATTGTATATTGATTTATATACATACAATAATGAAAATCTTAAAAGTAATTATAATAAAAGCCTAACCTAAACAATCTAAAGAGAGTCCGTGCCACGCTGCTTGGTTCCAAGAACGCTAGCTGTATTCCCGCGTTGAATAGCAATCGCAATTCTGTGCGCGAGATACGAACCAACCCTCTTGTCACCGGTGATCAAACGTGATACTAATTAATTAAATATTTTTACATGTTTAAAATTTCCGTAATACTTTCCTAACAGAAACGTATCCTATTAAGCTTACCTACATAACTATTACTAACATCAAAAATAACAGTCATAAATGATTGCTCGATGACAGAAACATCAATGATCCTATATTTGAATATATGTTGCAAAGTAAGGCAATTTACACACAGTGTTACTACTCTAAAAAATTGACCTCTCTCATACATTTCAACATATTAGTAGTTTTGCAAATCACTGATCATTAATTAATAAATGATGGCAATTCGTTAATTATAAACGAATATTGATTGAGTAGCTCGTGTGTGAATGACCTAAGGCTTTCGTTTACAACTCATGCATTATTGCGTAAACAAATACGTAATTAATAAAACCGCAATATTTATAGCGAAGATGGTCCATTTAGATTGGCAATTGTTATGCAGTAGGTAAGTTGGTTTTTTTGCATTTAATTAATCACGCATCAACTTTACAGTTGATAATAATTTTGCGTCATCACCATTAGCAACGTGCGGTAAAAGTTATCGTAATTATAAAATGTTTACTTTATTATAATTTTCAATTCACGCAAAGAGACAAATCTATGTAATCAAATTGGTCATTAGTCATTTTGCTATAGACCCGTTGCTACCCTTACGCATTAAGTTGAAATGGATTGTCATTAAGTGCTACCAAACACATTCTTTTTCGCTTTTATTCAGTGTCATAAGGCAGACTGGTTAATGTAATATTCTCCACTTTATCTTCAGGGTTAAAAAATCATCTGTAAACTGTAATCAATGGCCTTTATTTTTTAATTTATTTATTACACCAAATACAACAAATATATATACAAAACATTATCTACCAGTCAACCATTGGGCTCAGCAGAAATCATCGAAGGCTGTATAAATGAGTGATCAATAATTGAAAATTATTTCCACCTATCAAAATAGGTTTATAATTTAAGCTATCTTTGAAATTTGGTATTTTAGATCACTTAGAATAGAGTGACCTTTTATGTTTATGACTTTTTAAAATTAAATTGTTTCTTCTAATAGTACTGTTGCGGACGACGACACCATTTAATTAAGTTGAGATAAGAATAACATTTAATTAAGTTAGATTATAAGTATAAT
>DWON01011469.1:0-10164 GCA_018251015.1 Phocides pigmalion okeechobee
TGTCCATGGGCTGCAGTGACCACTTAACATCAGGTGGCCTGCATCCCCGTTTCTTACTCTTTCACAATAAAAAAAAATCCCAATGCTGGACAAAAGTCATTTTCCCCTTCTGGAGAAGATCTTGAAGGTCATGTTACGAGAGCGCACATTGGTTAGTGGTTAACCCGTCTATCACAAGATTCCAAGCCACATATAGGATTAAAATCTAATAAGGTTTAATACAACCTATTGTTTACAATCGGCACCGTCCACCGTTATATAATATTGGTGGTATCCTTAAGTTGTCTTTCAAACAGAAGCACGTATGACACTTAGTCACGAGCCGTCACCCATCCAACGTATGTACTGCGTCCGACATTCCTTAATATTATCAATCGTACACAGAACGCAAAACTCTTCATAGTTTAGTTAAAACCGTTAGTTTAAGTGGAGTTAAACCGGAGTCAATAATTTAATACAATAGCGTAGAAATTACTGGCTTATTGCTAACCGATATGCTGTCGTGACTGGTTGGCCTCGGAAGCGAATCAGGAACTTTTGAGAGCTTAAACCGGCAATACTGCAACTATTTGCGTAGTTGTCGCGTTAAAGTACATTTAGGTAGCAACTTTAGGGCTAAAATACACACTATATGATACGATACGATACGATATGATATAATTCAACATGGTCTGATACGATACAAAACGACTAGACACGATCTGATTCAGTACAAAAGGATCCGATTCGATCCGATACGATATGACACGATGACAACGACACCTTAATATTCGATAAGATAAGGTACGATACGATACTATACAAAGCGATATATCACTATTCGATATTGCACGATGATTCGACAAAAATATATATATATCATTTTTGACGTAGCTAAGAATCAAACCCGGAACTTTCTGCTAACGACTGATACGGTACAGTTGCAGCATGCCGATCATACGTTTTATAACGTGATATCAATTAAAATAATGTAATTACAGATTTATTGTTGGGGTTTACCGAGACACCAGTTAAAATGTATGTGGGTTGGTATATATTGGTAAAGTCCATTTACATTATATTTTATGTGCATTTTCTATGGTATTTAACAGGAAAGCAATTACTGAATGAACATCATCAATAATTTTATAGACATTCATAATAAAATCATTATGAATAATTATAGTTGTTGAGTATTAGTATTAGCCATTGCGCGATATTAGCAAACATATCGGTATCTGATGTTAAATGGTCACTGCCAATGACATTTTGTGCACTTGTACCATGAGAAGATACGTAAATATTTGAGTTACATATATCTTTATATTTTTATTTTTTATGTGAGAATAGTAGGAAACGGACATGCAAACCATCTGATGTTAAGTAGTCGCATAGACATCCACGTACAATAACAAACACGACAGAAATCCTATCTGAGATTGAACGTCGATACATTATTATAGAACTAGCGACCCGGCCTAGCTTTGCTCGGGTAATAGAGTTTATATTTAGTTATATTATTTTTCTTTCATACATGCATCTAGTTATAACCTAATTGCAAAAATTAAGAATTAGAAACATCTATTTCAGACGACGACTGAATATTGAATTTAACTATTTAATTTCTCGTCCAGTTTACAAAAAAAGACTTAACTTATTATGCACTAAAACCTTCTCAGGATGTATGGCTCGTGGTCACGGAGTAACCCCGTGAGTACCCGTTATATTTATAATGAAATGTATAAATTCCACTATGATATTACTTTAAAATCGTTTATTGTAATTAATATTCTTCCTTATCTAAGTTACCACACTTCTGAACTCAAACACAAGAGTTGCTTAGCAGCTAATTATGGGGGCGGCGATGGCAATTCCATCAAACTGTTACTCTATCAAGAATTCAATCCAAGCAAGTCAAGACTTCAATTAAATTTCTTTTTTTTTTCAAAATACACTTTTCTGCATTCAAATTCAAAAATTGGTTGTAAAAGTAACTGCGGTATATAATCTTGTATCTGAACACTGCACGGACAGAATGAAATCCAGTAAAATGGGAACGAGGAACTAACGAGTCAGGTCGCGTTGAAGGAATAAATTTTCTTACCATTTCAGTACCAATTTTAAACTATCACAATTTATACTTGAATTCACTTCGTTGAACATACGGTGTACATGTCTTAAAACACCCATGTACTTTGTGATTTTGTAAAGGAGAATTTACGAGTACATTTCTGTTCTGTATACGCTATTTACATATTTTATTGCGAAATATCTAATGACGCGCCTTGGAAGTAATATCGACTCATGCGATGGTAAACGGCATGACACTTTGCTACCAAGGCCCTCACCACCTCGGCTGTATTTAATTGTTTTACACTTATATACGCATATATATGATATATAATATACATAAATATATATATAATGTAAATAATAATATTAATTTTATTTATCTTTCAAGAATAACGCTTTTTTATCAAAATTGTTTTTATATTTTATTTTAATAATCCATACATATACTTTGAAAATAAATTTTAATATTTGACGGTAGTCGGGCTTCCCGTGATGACCGCGTTTATTTATTTATTTTTAGCCAGTAGATACATTTACCGTCCATCCATGTGTCTACCGTCCATTAATACACATAATCAAATCCACATTGACGTAAAACTATTGAACCCCACAAACTATTGAAATAAAAAGCAACTGACCACAACTGGATACCAAAGAATATGTCTTATTACACTCTATAAACGACTTAAAAACTATATTTAGGCTTAAAACATATTCATGATGACTCTCACGTTTGTTTATCCTGAAAAATGTTCAAAGTTAGAAAATCTAGTAACAATTTTTCATTCCTCCGATGTAAGTTTGCGGAAATCAGTGTCTACGGCTGATATATTGCGCTTCCGGTGCGGTACGGAACTCAGGGTTTTCCAATATTAATCCCGCACAACACGACCGCGAGTTGGTAGCACGACGTCACTGCATCTATCACTCCGCATAGTGATTCAATCATGCTTTATAAGTTGGCACTGAGTTTTCGGATGAATCTATTTGGTCTGTTTAAAGAATAATACTATGTATATCATAGTATTATTCATAAAACAGACCAAATTGATTATAAAAAGTATACTATTGTAATTTACAATTACAATTTATTGAAATAGCTACTGCTAGAAACTTCATTCACATGAGCATATAAGAAAAAAGTTCTCAAGTACTCATACCTGTAACTTTTAACTTAATAAAAAAATAATTATTAAAATTTAATGAACAATAATGTTAAGAGAAACTTACTACAATATAAAAGTAAAATCAGGGTCGAAATTTAGTTGGCAATTTCCTGCGAATAGCTCGCTCAAATGCATAGACAAACATATTTTTTATAACATATTGTTCTAGTTTCTATTGCATTAAATGGCCTCTAATAACAATTTCATTCATACATCTTTTATGTACAGATAGGGTAGGATAAGTTACAAATTTAATATTGATATAGACACAAAACAAAACATAATTATGTAATTATTAGTGATATTTTAAATAAATATGTTTCTATTTATATTTATCATGCTTATTTATTTATTAAGTTTTCATCAAGCAAACTTAATTATATTAAAAAAATCCAGCGATTCTTTAAATATTCTATTTAGATTAGATTTGATTTAACTGAAAAACAAAATATCTATCTGTAAGTATATAAAACTATTCAAACTATTGACCATTCATTATCTCTTAGAGGTTCATAATTGGACAATAACCCTTCTTAGAAAGGACCTTCTACTGTAGTCAGCGGACTTGGTTGTTATTGTCAGTAAAAGCAATTAATGAATAACTTTGCAGAAAGGCGCTACTGGCCACTTCCTGGATTTAATTAATCTCTTATTTTCCTTCCATGACACTGAAATAAAGTAACAGTAGTTTTTTTTATGTGAGAAGACTAACAAAGGAGCTTGCAAGCCACCTGATGTTAAGTAGTCGCAGCCCATAGACATCCACGTACAATCACAAACACGACTGGAATCCTATCTGAGGTCGAACGTAGACACGACTCCTGAGGACTAAGATGGTCGCTTTGGTTCAAAGTGTAGCCGGCAACCGCATCTCTCCAACCGAAGCACAAGTAATGCTTTACGGCGGATTATGAGGGCAGCGGTAGTACCTAGTTTGTCTCAAACCGATAGTAAACGCTTAAAACCGTTAGCAATTAACTTCAGCCAGCCAGTTTTAGTTTCGGCAAAAGAGTAGTCTCTGTTTGATAAAAATGTCCTAGATCAAAATAGCAAATTATAGTTTACTGTTTGGACGATCTATATTAAGTTTTAAACTTACCTCTTATTTTAAAATTACCGCTGAGTATAGGAATACTCAGCTTGAGTAAAGTTGAAGACCGTTGAATTCAGAAGATCCAGGAAGACGGTTGAACAGCACCAATAATCCAGCTATACCCGGCAATAGATCTTGAAGGGGTCATAGATAGCTGGACCTATAGGAACATGCAAACTATGAAGGATTTTTAGGAAATCCTCAGTTGGTCATCGCAGCTTTTCACATGTAAAAATGAAGTCAATAATACACGCTGAATATCTGGAATACTATCCAGAAATGTTACGAAAAATATTATGTCTTTGTGTCGAACACTAAGTATCAGTCCTACGGGCCACTTGGCCCGTGGCGGGATCGTAAATCTTCGCTATACCCATACCGTCCCAGCTCGTTACGTATTGAAATTCGTAAGAACACAGTGTTTTACTTGGCGCAGCTTTATGTCACCTGAGTAGAATCTTTCCTGTTACAATATCAAAGGCAATACGATCTCCTGACTATTATGTCTTCATCGCGTGGAAAACGTTTTATTTTCTAAATTTCTCTTTTATAGTTCCATACTCCATAAATGAACCTTAATAAGTATATTATGCGCGCTTGTGTGCCTTTTATAGTCAGATTGTAATAAAGAATTTATCATGGAGACCTTTTAAATTACTTGGAAGGCCTTCAGCAATTACAAGTGGGAGAACTATAGTTCGACCGGGGTGGTACCGGGGTGGTGGTATGGTTCAAGCTCGTATAGGATTGTATGTAGATGTCTATGGGCTGCGACTACTTAGTATCAGGTGGATTGCATGCTCGTTTGATGCTCTTATCGCATAAAAAACAGATGTTTTCCTTATCTTACATTCTATATGTTTTCGATATCTATTCGCGTTTTAAGCTAGTTACGTATTGGAATTCTGACGCCAAGGTTTTATGTTCCCACATCGAGTCGAGTGATTGAAAGTCGCAGAAAGCGTGTTCCTTACTTTGATATCAAAGGCAACGTGATACATTCTCCATAATGCGGAAAAGTATTTTCTTACTGATATTTACAATTACTCTGCAGATTTTGGCAGCTCTTTTGTTTGGTTTGTGTGTAGGAATAAAAATATATCATTTTGTTGTGATATGATGTCAAGATTGGTTGTAACAGATCTTTTTTATTCAGCCATGACCTAATAGTTAGTGACCCTGATTGCTAAGTCCGTAATTGTGGGTTCAATTCCCAACAATTTATGTGATGATTACAAATATTTTTCTGTGTTTTAGGAGACAAATTAATTACTTAAGAAATGATTTTCAAATAGAAAGTATATATAGTATATCAATAAAAGTCACTTTATATTATAAATTACGAGTATTAAAAAAAAGATTTCTTACCATCTTACGAATCGAACATGAAACCGTGGTTATATTGTTATACCTTATGTTAACAAGTGGCTTTGTCCATGAAAGGTCCATGTGTAAGGTGTCCGCTTCAAATTATAGTAAAACTCGTTTTCCTAATTTTAAATATTATTAATTACGTCGTTGCTGCAGTTCCAAGACAATATAGCAAGATAATACATCTATAAGGAGAGGTAAACATTCGGATTAAAACATGTGAGGTAAATTAAATTTTTAAGGTGACAGAACAACAATTCGACCGGAGAGCTACCGGATGGTGGAGAACCGCGGTTACCGACTGCTCATACAGCGAACATCTCAACCCTCAAGAATAGCAACGCAACTATGTTTGACGTCAGTCTGGACTTTCGTTTTGTTTAATGTTGGACGTAGATGTCCATTTGCTACAGTCACAATGGAATATCAGGAAACGTCCACGTTCGTTTGCTACATGCAAAAATAGTAAAGTTTTTATTTTTATTTAATAACAGGGAAATAATAAAGTGATAAGAACACTGGTAGACATATTTACTTCATTGTCTTCAACATGGCATTTACATCTACTAGGGCGTATACTGCCCATCTTCTGGCTAAATTCACTATGTAGTTTTAGCTCGTTTTCGTACTTAGTCCCATTTACTCTTAACAGATGAACCTGTAAGCACCTTATGTTTAAACATAGCGCTACGACCATTACCTATAACGGATTTCCAATATCTTAATGGTTCAGGCGGTACAAAGTCTCTCAGCTATTGTTTAAGTACATAATAAAACCAATAATGAGGTGCCTAGAGTCTGGGGAAGTCACTAACAGAGCAATTACGGGAAACCGTTTATGGCGAAAGACCCACGACACACTACAATATTATTACGTACCTAAAGGCAACCCGCGCCATTTTTCCTTCATCTAATATTAAAAAAAGCACGGATAAACTTGATACTTTTTAGATGGAATGGATTTTTTTGTATTAGAAACAAATAATAAATCGCATTTAGCGATTATATCAACGTGGATAAAAGACACAGCAAAGAGCTTAAGAACAATTGCAACTATTATGTCTGTGAGTTTATTTAAGAAATTCAAATTCAAATTCAGTTATATATATCAGAAATATACATTTTTTTATGTGGGTATGCAGGCATGATATTAAGTGGTCACTGCAGCCCATGGACAACCACGTCCAAGATCTCCCTTTGCCAAACCCACCTTTAAACCTTACCTTTATTTTCTGGATCTGGGTTTTTTGAAGCTGTGGACTATTAGTGTAAAAACAATAAAAATATTCAAACCGTCACTTCTATTTGATTCTCGCGACAATCAATCATATAATCTATCAATGGTTTAGTTTTTTTTTTATATCGGCAATAAAATGTTTGATACACTCACTTTCAATCAAAATTCTCGATACAACAAACTGAATATTTGAATTTATAATATGTCAATAGAAACAATTGGTCTGGTCTGAAACCGTAGCTGAAACCATCGCGTTTTCACTACACTGGAATGAATTTTTGATAGAATTCGTGAAAATAGTATGAATTTGTCATCGATAAAATCATCAATTTATCGTTATCCTAGTACACTGCCGGAGTATTAGTATTCAACACTTTTTACATTCAGATCTATACTGAAATAACCGGTATCGTAGGTGTTATGGAAGTATCCCTACTAATCCTTTGTAACATAATAAATGTGAAGGTAAGTTTAATTGTTACGCTATCATGCCCAAAGTATTGATCCGATTATTATGAAACTTTGAACTTTAATATTTATTTAAAGGCTTTATCGCAAGCGAAGCCGCGTGTAATATTGTACAAGATAAATCCACTTAAACCAAGAACAGGAATAAAAAATCATAATTTAGATGAATTCCTTGTCGGGAATCGAAGACGAAACCTTTGCATGCTAGAGCCGAATTGTTATCTCTGCGCCACGCTGGGTATCAATAAAATTGTTAAATATCTTTAAAGACTGTATTTAGTCTCATGTTTAATCAATACAGCTTGGGACAAGAGGGCTGGTTCTTATCTCGTGCAGAGAATTGCGGTCGCTATTCAACGCAGAAATGCGGGTAGAGTTCTTGGACGCATGGGCACGCACTCCCTTAAATTGTTTAGTTTAGGCTTTTATTATAATTAGTTTTAAAATTTCCATTATTGTAATTATAAAAAAAGCTTATATCTCTAATACAACGAATAGATTTTACTTTGTTTTCGTCAGATTTTGGTTTAGTCGTCGATATATGGTAGATTTATAGTTCGTTCGGGGAGTTATTACCGACATCCTCGTAGTCCGTAGTAAAGCAATTCTTGTGTTTCGACTTGGGGAATGTACGCAGTTTTATG
Source organism: Phocides pigmalion okeechobee (assembly GCA_018251015.1). Lineage (NCBI taxonomy): Eukaryota > Metazoa > Arthropoda > Insecta > Lepidoptera > Hesperiidae > Phocides > Phocides pigmalion. Next base: position 8,032 of record DWON01011469.1, read on the forward strand.
ATCCCCATATATATATATATATAAGAGAACCGTAAAATTTCAAAACCATGCTCCAATATTAACAATTTAACGGCTAGATATTGCATGAGTTTTTATCGGAAATATTTGATATACAGAAATTGTAACATTATCATATTTATAACTTTAGTTTCATTAAAAACCCTTGCATTATAATTTTGTTATGGTATATTAATATATACTTATAAATAAACTAACTGTGCCCGCGTCTTCGTCAGCGTTTATCTTACATTATTCTAAAATCGTGAAACAACCTATACATACATGCATCCAGTGATTATTTAATATGTCGCCGAATTTAGAAAAAAACTTCAATTATTATGTACTAAAACCTTCCTCAGGAATCACTCTACCTGTTGTTGAAAACTGTGAGAAAATCCGTCCAGTACTTTTTGAGTTTATCACGAAAAGACAGTCAGACGCGATGGGGGACTTTGTTTTATAATCTTTATAGATCAAGGTATTGTTGGTAAGTATCTACTTAATACCAATATATTTTAAGCTCCAAATCACTTTAAATTTTGAAAATTTTTAAAAGATTGAAAGAAAATGAAAAAAAAAATAGAATCACGGAAAATTTTTGAAACGAGTTAAAAATCCATCGTTAAAATATAAAGTATATAAAATTACATTATATTTAATTGGATATCAAAGCATTTTAACTTAGGTCTTAGTAACCAAAATTCGATCACAAATTCAGTACTACGATTCAGACTAGATAGGGTTGAATAGGGCTAAATTAGAACGCTTTATACTAGTCACTGACCCATCGTTAGCACACTCTTCAAACCAGAATACAGCAGCATTACATCGCTGTTATGAAACAAAAAGTTTATGGTTTATATATATTATTAAGTTACTCTGATTAGAAAGTCCTACTACCTTTAAACATAATGAAAAGTTTTTATAAAAAATATTATCTCTGAATATTATAAAACAAAGTCCCTGTCGCCCGTATGTCTGTCTCTTCGTGATAAACTCAAAAAGTACTGGACAGATTTCAATAAAAGTGATTCTCGAGAAAGGTTTTGGTGCATAATAAGTTTTTTTTTGTAAATTGGGCGAGAAATTAAATATAGTAAGTCAATCGTCGTTCGAAATAAATGTTTGTAATTGTTCGTTTTCGCAACTGGGTAATGACTGAATGTATGAATGAAAGTAGTGTAAGTAAAAATAAACCCGAGCGAAGCTGGACCGGGTCGCTAGTTTACCTATAAAACCTTCCTCACAAAAACTAATAATAACGATTTTTAATATTGCACCCTAAAAATGAAAGTGTCCCCACATATCCTATCAAGATTACGTTTAGGGTAAAACTTGTATTTGCGACCCTTTGAGTGGTATGCCTTCACGAGGATTATGGCATTACAGGTGGAGTGACAAAGATCATTTTATTAGGGTCTGATAAAAACACATTATTGACCTATATTGGATTTTATCTGCTCGGTGTACGAAAATCTTTTCCCTAACATAAAGATTAAGTTATGACTCAATGGAATACAGTTTTAGTAGATCTTATTTATTTATCACTTCGAGCGCTTGATTTTGTTCGATAAAGATATCAAATTAAATCAAATGAAGTTTGCTTTATTGTACACCACTAAGAATACACAAGAACAGAAAATACAACAAAACAAAATAAATATAGCAGTAATGGTGACCAAAAGGCCTTATCGCTACAGTAGCGATCATAATTAGTAGAGAGAGTAGTAAGATAATTGTTGCTTTGTTTCGTTTCGTATTATAATTTAAAGACAAAAAGTGGAGAAACCAAGTAAAGTCGAAATGCTCACATGACTATACACACACACAAACATTTAGTCATGTGAGTCATATATATATATGTGTGTGTGTCACTAAGTTAAAATGCTTAAAGCGACAATGCTTACTAAAGTATAACAAATCAGCGTATTTAATTGTGTAAAGTGAAACAAAATGATGCAAGTATATACTTTCCTACTCATTCATTTACAATTCAATCCTTTATTCTTATTTGGTTTTTAAATGATTTATTTCAAAAGACGAAATAAATCTTCAAATCGACGTTGATGGTGACAAGAGAGCTGGTTCGTATCTCGCGCAGAGAATTGCGATTGCTATCCAGCGCGGGAATGC
>DWON01011470.1:0-10163 GCA_018251015.1 Phocides pigmalion okeechobee
ACCGCTTTTATTATTTTCTGCACTACCCAAAGGTTGGCTGGTAGATAATGCTTTTAGCATTAAGCTCCCCTTTTGTACCACATTGGTTCAATAAAGGATAAATAAATAAAAAAAAAATGTAATGATTATCCAAGAGAAATAGCGAAATTCCTAATTCTTACCGGTTTGCCATGGCCTCGCCGGCAGCATGGCTTTGCCAAGCGCCGCTGTTGCCAAAGTGGCTCTCCTCGCTCTTGCAGGAAGGACTGGACTCCTTGCTGGAGCTCACTGTGGTCGGAGACGCCACGCCGCTTAGCGACTTTATAAACGATTTCTGAAAGGAAACACGACGTGTTGAACTTCATTTTCATGTACTTCTTCGTAGTCAAATATTTTTCGAATTTATGATAATTTATAATGACTCAATAAATTTAGAATACTAAGGTTATGAATATTATTACTTGTTTTTAGTTAAATAAATGTTATACTTGTAAATATTTAAATTAGTATAATTTTGAATATTGTAAGAATTTTGTATATGTGTGCATGAAATGTAAAAGACGAAATAAATTGTATACAAATATAAATGCGAATATATTTTTATTGTCCTTGAAATGCCGTTAATTATTTTTAAATTACCTGCTTATTTAATATTTCAGGTTGTGCTCTGTCCAAAACAAACTTCTCTTCATCTTTGTACTCAAGGTTAGTCTGAATTCTCGAGGGTCTGGTTCTGGTCCTGTACCGTTCGAGGGTGGACATGGGGGAGCTCTGCGCGGGCTCTGGTGCGGGAGGTTTGGGAGTTATGGGGGATGGTGGGATGTATGTGGGTTCGGGAGTCTCGTACTCGGGTGACAGCTCCTCGTCGAACGTGCTGGGCAGTTTTGGCAGTGGTATCACTGCGTGCCCGGTTACTACTGCTTCATCTGGAAATTACATTAGATATAATTAGGGTTGTTTAAAAAATATAATGATCATTAAATTAAGAGTTTACAGAAAAAGAAAGAAAGAAAAAAGAAAGACATCTATGCATGATGAAAAACAATTTAAACAATTTAAAACAATAATTCCTAAAATTACCGCCACATTAATTTCGTTAAATAACGAAATAATAAATAATAAGGTCGATGTTACAATGTTATGGTATTAGAAATTGTAATTCAAAAATTTATTTTACTAAAAACGATAAAAGTAACTAATTTAATCTATGCCTTAATCAGAAAACTATACATTCAGTTTCGATTTTAGTAAATCTTAAAATTATACCGCGGCGCTTGAAAAAAATTATCGTCCATTCTGTCTATCGACGTTGTTGACAAAGAATTCATTTTTGAGTGTAAGAAATATTTGATAGTAAAATATTTTGAGATGGAGTGAAAAGGTACTTTAAACAATGTCAATCCTTACCCATAATATCCAGATCAGCAACTTGTAACTCGCGCAGGTGGAACGTATGAGCGCCGCGCATCACCATCTCGAGGTTGCGCGGGCGGCGACGCGAGCGTGGTGAGCCTTCGCCAGTGCCCGCACCCTCTCCGCCCGTCCACACGCCCGAATCGCTAGACACCGCTGAACTTGCGCCTGTGTACATGAAAATATGTTCATCTTCGTGGGAACCAGAGAAACATTGTAATAGAAGTGGTTGAATAATTGGTAAAACCTTACGGTAATATACTTATTTACCATCTTCCTTTATATGTAAGAATAGTAGCAAATTAGTACGAAACAAACTTTTTTGAGATTGTATGTTCATGTACAAGTATTGCAATAATCATTTAACATCAGGTAGCATTCTTCCTCGTTTGTTATCCTTCCAACATTAAATTGGCAAATACACGAGCCCGTGTCATTACACTTATGTCCTGTAGGACAAGTATAACACAAGTGTATTAGCACTAATACTGCATAGTGTAACATAATATAATATGGGAAGTTGCACTAAACCACTGTTTTCATATTAGATTAACTTGTTCTCAATTTCCTTATGAGAAAGTATTAATGTGCTTATAATGTGTTATGTGAGTTTATAGGAAACAAGATTAATTACCTTCTCTCCAAGCATCCGACGCGGTAGTCTTCCTTGTGTTGTTAACAACCTGCCGACAAAAACACCTTTAAGTAGCCTCACAATATTATCTACTATAAGTGATCTGCAACATTTTTTATTCCCAGAAAAATAATCGTTAAATTTACACTTTTTAAACTTTAAGAAAGTTAAAGTGACATTAACATTATTATTGAATGGTAAATGTTGTTGTTGATGTTAAAAATAGAACATATTCTACATTGTTATTGCAAATTCTATAATTATTTGGTGGCAATAAATTTAAAAAGCACTGATAATAACCATGTTACGCTAACCGAAGTGCATATCACTTGTGACAGAAATAGCCAGGAACTCTGTCTACTCCACGATGACCGATGTCGAAATGTCCCGCAGTTTAAAGATGCTAATATTGCTAGTTAACGTTTAAAAATAACTATTTAATACACACAACACGATACTACTCCGGACATAACTTAAGATAACTAACACGTGTCTTCTTGCATTCTCAGTTCACGTAATCTTTAACTGTGAGTTAAAATGTGTATAACAACGAAATATTCACAGTCAATTAACTTTATTAGGCCATTCTGTTGCTAAATTGCGGCTGTGAATGCAAGGAACTTCTGAAGGTGTTATTTAAGATACAAATATAATGTATTTTGAAATTTTCATTTATTAGATGTCACATCCGTCAACTCAGACCTAAAAAACATCACATAGCATTGAATCTTTCCTGTTTTATATAGAGTTGCTTACGTCTGCAAGCTTGTAAGCTTGTTTGCCACTTTAATCTCCTGATCTGTCGTGGATTCTGTTGTGATATAATACAAATGCACATTGCAGCAGTGATATTTTAAGCAAACGGCACTCGGTTTCAAAACGATCGGCGCCAAAATAGATGAATAGTGACCTAGTTCCGTGTTTATCGGGAAGAATACCTTGTCTCTGAATACTAAAACTATTTTCTGTTGCTTTTTAACATTGAGATTCGAAGAATTCTTTTAAAACGTTTAGAAACGATTTACCCTTCTATCAATGAAATGAACTGTTTTCTAAATGAATATTTATCTGGTGTCTATTTTTATATTTACTTTGTACTAAATCATGAAGATATATGTAGGTACTATTATATATACCTCGTATATACATATAAAATCGTATATGTTGTCTTACTATTTTACTTCTCATCGTTAACATGCTAAATGTATCTTGGACTATCATATCCTATTAATATAACTGATGAAAGTGATTTAAATTAAAGAGAAATTATCATTTTTTGTGTTAGAACAGTAGCAAACGATAATTAAATAAATGTCACTCTCTTTTGGTTACATTACCCAATGTGGTATCATCTCTTTGAATAGGAAAAAGTTCTGTTTTTGTATCATCAAATTTATATGTATATACCTAACCTAAATGGTGTCCTCAAGAAGATCGAAGAATATTTTAAAATCTTTAACAATTATATTGTTTTTATTAATCTTAAAAACTGGCTCACCTGCTTTGCGCTTTTTGTGTCTGGGATATTCTTAACAGCGGGATATTGCGGACGCGGCAGTTGGTTGGTCTGGAAGGTGTACTTGCCGGGCGGTTTCTGGGTTTGTGCTTCGGTTTGGGCGCGAGTTGCTGACGGTGCTCTTGCGGTGGTCCGCTCTACGGAGGGTTTACGACCCTCCTAAAAAAGAAATAAAAGAATTTCACGTCTTGAGTTAATAATAAATTGATGTAGGTAATAAAGTCCAGTTAGCGTCGTCTGCTACTTCAAGAATTTCCCAAAATGTTCGCTATAGCTGTGAGTGAAAGTATGGAAGAAGGTATGAATTACACTTTTAAGAAGAAATTGTTCTTCTATATATCTTAGTTTGTTAGTTTATGAGGAACTTTCATTATAAAGAAATATTATTTGGTTTTAATGACTCAAAAAAGAGTTACAAAGAAATTGTATGGTTTTGTTAACAGAATGATTTTGGTATATGAATTTAAATACCCACCGGTACAGAATATTGCTGTGGTTGGTAAGTCAATATGACGGTTTGTTTTGTCATGGACTTTGGCACGCCAGCAGCCCCGACGACGGTGGTGACGCCGGTCGAGGACACCTGGGTCGCTACTAGTGGAAGTTGGTTGTTGTACGTTGGGGTAGTCGTTTTCTTATCAACTGCAGAAAGTAAATTTAATGTATTCGTTAGAAAAATCAAAAATAAGTGTCTATTAATAAAAAGTTCTAGTAAAATGGATCCAATCTTACGCGGGATACCATTTAGCGCGATTCGCTTAGTCTCTTTACGTTTCATGTTTACGCCACTTCCTGTGTATCAAAGTTAGTTGTGTTTTAAGAAAAAAGACGATCCGTAGGTAAATGCAATGGCTAAGTCCTGTTAATTTAAAGCATAGTAGAAAAATAATTTCATAATTTTAGGGAAATGGTACTCACGAAATAGATTTTTTTATAAATAGGTAATATATTTAAAGACACTGATATAGTTATCGTCATTCAATGCAAGTAATTCACGAACTTACTGGCGCTTAAATACTGGAATCGCGTTCGATTATCGATAATTTATGTGAACACATGCCATTATGAATGCGTTCGTGCTAGTCAGCTAACAAAATTCATAGGAGCGAATATTTTCATTAAAGCTTAGTACATAGAGCTTAATACATATTAGTTATTCAAAATTTGGCCGACATATTCTCATGTGTTTTTTTAATGCGGACATAATTGAACATTTTTCTAGTTTTAAAATTTGGCATTTCTTAAGGTATATTTGAGTAATGTTATAGCAGAAAATGGACGTGTTACATTAGTATAATTATTTCATTATTGTATATGAGCCCAAGAATCATTTTAGCGACATATTAATGAAAGCGACAATGTTGACGGTCAAGGTTACATTTACGTCGACTCAACTGCTGACGGCATAAAAGGTATTGCATTGCATTTGTCTTTGACGTAACTTTGACGAACCATTTAATATTCAATATGTTGAGTAGCTGTTACGAAGATTCCATATATGTTTATAATCGGGAAAATATATTATTTTTTGTGATGTCAATTCATATGTACGGTTTTTGTTTTTTTTCCTTTGTGCAATAGTTTGAACAATAGTTCAATTAGGGAAATAGCACCGCTACCCATAATCGTAAAGTATTTTGGTTGAAGAGGTGCGGTTGTCGGCTACACTAATAAGCTACGTGATCTCAGTCATCAGGAGTAGCAACGCATGTACGCACGTCGTTACGTTGGTCATTCGAGTCGTTTGAGATGGGGCGTAGATGTCCATGGGCTGCAGACACCATTTAACATCAGATGGCCTCCACTTTTGTTTGCTACGTTTCCAATATAAAAAAGAATGGTTGTAGTTTTTGATTATGGTGACTTAATTTTGATTTTTCACAGCTCTAAGGGATTTTCATTTGATATGTCTACGAGTTTCCAAGATAAGTTCTAACAGAGGAACAACGTAGAAATACTATAACGTTAACTACTTTCCCTGTGAAGTACGGAACCTTAATAGAGTAAAAAAATAGGCATAGAAACAATCAGTGTCTTATGCAAATTCGAGCGCCTGACGTATATTTCCGCAGTGTCAGAATTATGTCACAACAGCAACACAATAAGATATGAGATGCCGCTTCACGTTGCAGCAACGCGCGTACGGAAATATGCAATACTTTTACTACATGCGGTTATACATGTAACGTATCATTATCAAATGGTACTTTCATTTTGTATTGTATCGGAATGTTATGGAAACAGAATTGAACGGAAAATTGTCCAGAAACAAAAAAAATAGATTACTATAGATATGTACAAAGTTTAATAGATAAATTTATGTCTCATGGTTATATTAAAACGAACATGGATACATATTTATTTTTAATACTGGGTTTAAAAGATGCATTTTTTACCTTTGAAAAAAAAGACATCATTTAAAACTATATTCAAACGAACAACTTAGTTGTTGACGTAGCAATACGTCTGTGGGTGACCTTAGGTAGAACTTCATTTTTATCTAAGGTTGATCACAAATGCCCTTCGGTGGCACTTACCACTTAACATCAACTGAACTGACTGCACGCTTGTTACAAAAATGTTGTGTAGTTTATACTCTAAAAATATTTGTGGTAAGTATTAAAATGTCCTTGTTAACTGGACCATCGGTACTACATGAATCTAGTGCAGACGCAAAGAGTAAAGCAGAGTGAATCACGAACAGGCCCTGATGATGATGATGATTAAAATGTCGTCTATTAATTAATTTCGCGTAACGTCAATAAGTCGTATATCACAACTTAAAAAAAAACATTGTGATAAATAAATAGATATTGTGCAAAGGTACAAATCAATATAAATCAACACAAATGTTATATAGCTCCAACATAATTATGTATATACCCTAGTTAGGTACATATCAACGGTACATCGGTAAATTATTTCCGACTTTCTGGAAATAATAGTTATATAGTAATGATAGTTATATAGTGAATATTGTAAATGATTTTTCTTACCTAATCCATTATTATTGATGGCAGTTTCCTTATCCTTAAGAGGAACGTTGAAGGCATGCTCGGCTGCCACGCTCACGTCGGCCACCTTTGCGGTTTTGCTGTGTGCCTGCCTGAAACCGAACCTACCAAATGAGACAATTTCTATCAATTATTATTCGCTTCTAAGAAAGTATATGTACGCGACACATTAAATTTTCAATGTTACTTTGAATTTTACTACTTTGCCGTATTTTATTTGTATATTACTTTGTATTTTATTAGATTCTTGTTTTTTATTCGAGTCTTATGAAATTTATGTAAATTAGCAAAAACAGGAAAATATTATGTACCATAATAAAGTACGAAGAGTGAAAACCAGATATCAAGGATTAAGTTTATTGATGTATTTATTTCATTAAAATAATTCTTTTATAGTATTTTTTGTATTGCTTACTGTGATACACCACAGAACAGTTTGTTACAGCAAGATTTGTTTTAATTTGTGGAACAAATATTGTTGCTCTGATAACAGAATAAAAATATAGTTAAGAAATTATCAATAGACTTATTAATTGAACGAATATAGTCCTAAAACAATATGAGTAGGGAGTAGAGTTAATACTAGGCGTTACTATAAAAATGTTCATTAAATTAAAAAATAAATAGTCATAAATAAGTAAAGGTTACATTACATTAAATTATGTACAAATCATTATACATTAAATTATGTACAAATCATTATTTTGAACTTTTAAAGATAATATAATAATTTACATTCCAGATAAAGATATTAACAATAATGTAAACGCCTGCACTATTTTAAATGCAAATGCACCAAACGTCTTTTTGCGATACAGAACAGGAAATCAAATCGAAAATGGAAAGCGATGTAGAAAAATGGGGTGTAATCTGTTGTTGGATTGATTAAGTATTAGCGAGTTTTTAAATTAACTTATTTGAATGTCGTTAATATTTATAAACGTTGAGATTGCGAACATGTTCAATCAGTGAGGCCCAGCTTGTTCGTTATATTAGGTAACAACTAAATTTTGATACCTTCAGATATTGACTTGATGAGCGAGTTCCGCTTCATATTTAAATACTAGCTGTGCCTGCGTCTTCGTCTGGTAATGGTTGACATAAATTGACATAACTTCTTTATTTGTTAATTGATTTAAATGAAAAAAGCCCCAAATGTTAAGCGATGCCCATCACAATATATTCCTGAAAACTGCTTTCAAATTAGACAAGCTGTTTCTCAGATTAGCGTACACAAACATACAGACAAACAGATAAAATGAAAAAACATTGTCTTGGTTCTCTTGCGTATATAAAAGCACCTTATTATGATTTTTTAAATATATTTGACATGTACAGACAGCGATCAGTTACAGTTTTATTATAAGTATAAATATACAATTTGAAGTTCTAGATTCTTTAAAAATCACATATTGAGTACCAAATTTGAAATCAGTAGTTTTCTTTTAGGGTGTCAGGATATTCGTAAAACTATCATTTCGAAATGAGATTTTTCTGATTAGCTTGTATTGTTATCACTTATAGCTAAATCATTTTGTATATGTCTTTAAAAGCTAGCTGTATATATATAAAAAACTATTTATTCACGGAAGTGTAAGTAATAAATCTAGGTTTAATAAATTGTTAAAAGTTATTTATTGAAGCTATAAGGATGCGATCAATTTGGCTTAAATTATAATATCATTTTAATGGTAACTTTCTAATAAATTTATTCATACCTAATAGGAATACATCGTTTTATGGTTTCTAATGCTTTCCTACCACGTATATTCCTACGATTAATTAATTAATTCAGTAAAAGTTGTTGCCTTAGTATGATCTTTTACAAAAATGTATAAATACTTCCTATTATTGTGTTGTTATCATAAGCCATGTTTTTTCTGTAAAATTTCGATTCTAGCCGCCCTCAACGACAATGTGTTTAAATGTTTGACTAATAGTATTCTTTCATTCTGATTAAGTTGAACAATGGTTAATTACTTTAATAATTTTGTCGCGGTTGAATTAAAAAAAGATAATATTTTCTTCTCTATGATTGTTTTACCTTTATTTGATTCTTTATCTTTCCATTCGACGGTTTTTATTTAATTAAAAAATCTCAAGTCTAGACTTGAGGTGCACAGTCACGGTCACGCCATCGTGTCAATTGGCTTGATGTATTATATATATAAATTTTAATTGTCAAAGAAAAATGGAAATGTCTGTATTTCTATTCGCATTATAATCTATTTGCCGCGCCGTGGCGTCATGCCACAACGTCATATCGCCGGTTCATGAGTGGAGAGATACTGCGCCATAGTATCACGTTTCTCAATCCCGTCATGCACGTATATGATAGAAATTTAGAGTTATTGTAAATGAGATATATATTTGGTGTCCGTTCATTTATAGCGTATTTTCATCTGATCATGAAAGTAAATGAAGGAAATTCGGAATTATCGTAAATGGGATACATGTTTGGCGTCTGTCCATTTGATTATTTTCTAGAGCCTTGCCGAATGACACCGTCGTGAATGCCCACCTTTAAGTACGTAATGTAAAAGCAAATTGTACCTATTTGTCCGCAATGGCTGTCCCGCTGTCTCCTTCCTAGGTCGTGCGAGAGGTGTCGAGCGGCCAGACAACACCTCTTCCGGACGCAGGTCCTCTGTCGAACCTGTTTATACAACACATTTTCCTATGATTAGTAACTTTTGTTTAAATATGACATTAAATTTTTCAGTATGAGGACTTTTGAAAAGTATATTTTCTTCATGTCTAAGCATTTTTATCTCGTACAAATAGTGTATGTAAAATATTGCGATCTAGATTGTTGCTAACATAATTTGAAAATGTTATGCTATTATTCCAAGCATTAACAGTAAAGTGTGTATCAAACCTCAATAAGTTCTAATCTCGTTTTATGATCATTGCCTTTTTAAACCGCAAACTAGATTGCGGTTGATTCAAACTGAACGAGGAAATTAAAAGTTTACTTTTACGTTTATGGCATTCCGTAGGTACGTTAAGTAAATACACGGATAATTGAATCACTTAGCTAAAGTCAGTTTTATAAATGAAATATAAATAACATACGTGCTTGTTGTCCACTAATGGTAAGTGGTAATTGCAGCTAATTGACTATAACCAACTTAATGTAGAACGGAATTATTATCTGAAACCGATAATAGAATGCGCGCCAACAGATGCATCACAAAACTATTATCTCTTTAATAATCTTTATAAAAAAACTATTATCTCTTTGTGAACGAACGAACGAAAAGGGGGACGTCCTATACCTATTTGCTATTTTTACCCAGCGATTTGAAACGGCTCTCGCGGGGGAGCAGATTGGTAAGGATAATTCGGGCCTCGAGGGTTTCCTCCTTGCCGTATCTCTCTGTCTTACCTCCATTTCCGTTCTTATCGTGTGGCTTCTGCTTCCTGCGCGCGTTGTCGTCAGCGCGCGAGGTGCTGGCCGGCCGGCGTCGGAACCCGAACGAAGTGGCCACGCCCCGGCTCGGCTTGTTCCCATTACCACTTGCACTCTTATCTCGCTTCTTAGCACCCTTCGACTCAGAGTGACCCTGTAATGCAGATTATAATATTGAGAAACAAAAGCATAATC
>DWON01011471.1:0-10163 GCA_018251015.1 Phocides pigmalion okeechobee
CCACACCTCCCCAACCGAAACACAATACATGAAGAACATGTTGCTTTACGGTGGGTTATGAGGGTGGCGGTGGTGCCACCCCGGGCGAGCTCAAACGACTCTACCGCTATGTTTTCCACTTATTAAGTAAAATAATGATGCGTCAATAAACATACTTAGATAGTTAATTCTAAAGGTAGGGCTATTTGTGGTTGAAACTATCCTATTGCCATACATTTTGTCTTAGAAGTGTTAAAATTTGGTTAAATAGAGATAAAAATTACATACGAGTAGATGATTATTTTTAAATTTATTGTTCTCGGCACCGTGCCGTAAATTGTTTGGGTTAGACTTTTACACGACTTTAAATGTTTATTGTTATACGTATCTTAATGAATGTAATTAAACAAATATTAATAAACACAGCGAGCGATGATGAAAGGTAACAGAAAACCATTCAGCTACCCAGGTTGCATTATTAAATCAAGTTTAAAGAGAAGAGCTATTATAAATAGCGGAGGGTAGCGTAAATCTAGGACGAAGATAATTAAAAATAATTACCGGGAAGTATAATAGACACTCTAAATCACAGGCTTTCATGATTCGGACAATTTTACTTACCGCTAATGACGTCACGATGACATAGTGTTTGGGATAGGGTTGCCATTCTGTAATTACGCGGAATCAGGGTAATTCGGCTGCTGAGTAGCGGAGGTTTTTGCTCGTTAGGCTGGTGCAAGGAAGGCTTCTAGTTATAGCGGATTGGATTGTTTGGAAAGAACTGTTTTGAAAGCGGAAACTTAGATCAGCAAACAATTTATGGGAGACCAATACATATTAAAAAGAACTTGCTTATAAATGAAGTAAACAGGAACAATTTCACAGGTGGTATTAACAGGTCACCGACCTATTAATACCACCATATCGCCAATCTCAATGTTCAATCTGAATTAAATGTAGATCACGCTTTTAAAATGCGAATCTATCGACCTGATTTCAGTTTTAAACATGCTAAAACGCGCCACAGTTAGCAAGAAATAACGTCCTTCCTCCCCTCTCCCGTATACATAAAACACACTCAGAATGATTTGTAGGATAAAGAAATTCTTGCATTTCAATACACCGATGTTTTTACATGTTTTCTAATTAAGGAATGATTTAAAAAGAGTGCCGAGAGTTTTTTTCCACCGGCCTTTTTCTCCGGGTCAACCTTAACAGGACGCTCAAAGCCCAAACTGATGTACATTGTACCCTTGATATTCATTAAGTGTATATCAATACCTTACAATGGAATAAAATATTTGAACTTGAATTTGAATTTTATTAAGGGGACAGTAGGGGAAACACGAACAACTAAGGGAAAACATCAATAAAACAACGTATTTAAGACAAATTTGTTTTATTGCTTTACAATCAAGTTTAGCTATCTGGCATTCTAAATAACTAATCAACATTTATGTTTCTTTTATAAAACGTAACAATAACGGAAAAAACAAAACCTTTAGTGTTCGTGTTTACCCGACTCAACACCAAGTGGGGTAATTACGAACTAAATTAAATACGACAGAGATCAAATTTATAATGTTGATTTTGACTTTCCGTCTGTACTTTTCGTGAGCCCAATTTTCACATAGGTAGCAAATAATTAAATCTCATCGGGGGGATTTATAATCATCATTTTCGTTCTTACTTTTTCTTTTCCGTTTTATTTTCACCCGAACCATTAAAGTCCTTAATATTATAAAAAATACTCTTTCATTCTCTGTGCTTATATATTTTTATTATTACAAGTTACTTGTTAATTTTTTTTTGTGTGTGTTTTTCAGATTCTCCTTTTTTCTAATTCTAATTATCATCCATAGTACTGTTTGCTTATTTGATTACGTAATCTACTTGTTCTTATTCTTGCTCATCATTAAATAATGATCTTCTACCAGTTCTTGGTTGTTTTGTGATAGCCTACTTTAAACTGAATAAATTTCTCCTGCTTTGCCAATACTATATTTTTTTCTTTCACATCCTCAACTGCTTTTTGGAGATCTTCTAGTTTGAGCTTTATTTCTGTTTGGTAATATATTTACGAGACATCTAAAACAATAATAAAAAAGTTAATGAACTGACGAAAAAGGGGTAATTATCCGAAATTATCCGACTTGGCCTGTAATATAAAAGTAAAATAACTATGGTTGATAGAAATAAAGCCACATCAAGTTATATTTACAAAAAATTACATGAAAAACACAAAATAATTAAAAATACCTACCTTGAGCTGCGTGTGTGTCCGTATCTTTCGAGTTGTTGCCTAGCACTACATGCGAGACGAACTTCCTGCGGCACACAAAATACGAAAATCTCTTTCTAACATATTGAAAACGTTGCGTTCGAGACTACCCGGTGTTCGTGTTTCCCTAACTTTCCCCTATATGTAAGGAGACCGTATTTTCCTATTTTGCTCTTTATTGAGATGCTTCCAGATGTCTATAGGCGGTATGGTTAATTAGATGGTGAGTCATTTGCTTCTTTAAATTCAAAAAGAATACCCGCTGTAACTGCGGCCACAACATAGCGGTCCATTGAGCAGCGGAACGCCACGTCATCTCCTCCCAGATGGCTGGTGTAGCTGCCCGTGAAAGGGTTTATAGAAGTCGATTCGCTGATCACAAGACCTCATATCATCATTCGGTATACTTGATTTATGCGACACATTATATAAGAAATTGTTCTAATAAAAAAAATAAACTAGAATACAGGCTACCTGGTCGATCTTGTTAAAGATACTTACATCTGAACAGTAATTTACCGTACCTTCATGTTAACCTGTACTTTAATATGTCCCACTAAACAGTGGCTTTGAAACCTTTGGTCCGTGGAATCTTAATGTGGAGCTATGAGTATCGATTTTATTTATTTATTTGTGTATACATGGGCTTTTACACATTGGCATTCTGCAAATACACACAAGTCTGTTATTAAAACAAACAATCCTTCCCACAACCTAACTTCAGCTTTATATAACTTGGGTATTATGCAAATTTAGCAAAACTATACTAATCCGAGAAACAACCCCACTAATCACTCCCTAATTGTAACACCCTACCCTTAGGGACTTGCTTGCATCCCTTAATCATGTCCCTAAAGACTGGATTGTTATCGTTATATTGATTCTGTGCAATAATTGCTGTATAGAGATACATTTATAACGGTTTAATTTTCTTTTGTTAAACCCCGATTTTGCCCAGAATTGTTGTTCTCGTAAAAGTCTTGTAAAATGCATTTCAATCTATTTTATTTATGTTGTGAGAGAAAATTTGCTATTTGTTTCAGACGTCTATTTTGTCTGATTTATTATACGTATTATATTACAAATATAAGTACATGTGTCATCATCAAGCGATTATGATGCAGACTTAACAATCGAAGATCATTGTGGGATCCTTGGGATACACCACTGATTTTTCGAAGTTCCAAGCATTCATAACGGTAAAAAAAAACATGAGAAAACCTGTGATCCTCAAAAGTCTTTAAGTTCTCAAAGTTGTGTAAAGTCTACCAATCCGTAATTAGCCAGTGTGATGGATTAGTGTGTAACCCTTCTTATTCTGACATGATACCTTTACTGGGACTATAATGGATTTTCTTTCTTCAGGATAACGATTACCTTCCGCTAAGGTCGATGGAAGGTTTCAATGCTGGGACAATATTGAATGAATCATAATGATGTAGGTACATTGATACGATAGGATTGTAAACTAGTACTATTGCGGAATTTATACATTTTACCAAGTAATGTACGACTGACGATTGACTATTTTTAATTACCAACATCTCGAACCAGTCGCATGACTCTTAGACACAGTTAAATTACAATGGTGAGGGAAAATTGTTGGCAGGTGCTATTTTTTCTTATTTGGTTCCAAATCACAACATACCAAACTATCTGTATCTTTATGCATTGAACCTTACATTATTTGTGATTTACATGAACTACCCAATTAAAATCATTAATCACAAGTATCCATTACATAGTAAGATGTAAATCACATCGATACGAGTATCAAATCAAATGGTTGGATGGTGATACTAGGTACAAACATATCAAAAACCTATCGAAATAAACTGCAAAAACAATGCAAACAAAAATCTGAAGAGGATAATCGGACTGCGGATGAAATATATGAATGGAATTGAAAATCCCGATATGCATGTGCACTTAATCACGTCGGGCAGCGCTATCGGCATCGTGCCCAATCGGCTTCCAGTTGCTATCTCGATTCAAAATCTACAACTATATAATATCTGTACATTTGTTCTTTATGTGAGAAGAGTAACAAACGAGCACGCAAACCACCTGATGTTAAGTCGCAGCCCGTAAACATCCCCGTACAGCCACAAACACGACAATGACGACGACGACACGATGGAAGCCAGCAACCGCATCACACATTAACCGAAACACAGTAATACTTTACAGCGGGTTATGAGGGCGACGATAGTACCTCACCGGTCGAACTGTAGTTCTCCCACTACACGTAATACACAAGTGGAAGTATTTCAGTGGAAAGGTGTGATTGGCGTGTTAGATGCCATATACCTCCATGTTATTTTTAAGAATAGTTTCGTACCTGTGATTGATTCTATGTGGGACTTATGTTTTATAATTTCTAGTGACCTTTAACATCAGACAATGTAATTACTGCACTTTTCTAACTGAAACATAAGAATTGTTCCACGGGATATGAAGGTGGTAATGGTATCTCTCCGGTCAAATTATAAGTATGGATATAATTTATGAATGAGATATTTTTGATTCGTAAATACCATGATTAACATTATATAGCCTATCTCGTACTGACTGTCCCCTATTTTAAAATTAATTAAGATGTTTGATTGTGCCATATAAATAAACATATATTCGTGCAAACGCACAAAGAACGTTACCCTCCTTCTTCCTAGATAAAAAAGAAACATAAACAGTTAAGAGATCGATTATAAAAGGATTATAATCTTTTGATGATATTTTTATTCACAGATAAAAATTCAGAAACGATAACTATTTATAAGCAGACTAAGCAAACCATAAAAAAAATGATAAGAAAATTATAATATTTTGATGATATTTTTATTCACTGATAAAAAAAACAGAAACGAAGACTATTTATGAGCAGGCTAAGCAAATCAGGCATGTTTTGAACGTGGTACGAATCGAGATCGTATCGCTGTGGGGTTCGTCCCACAGTTCGTCCAGAGCTAGGGGATCAGTAATTGGGCGCGATGCCGGCAGATAACACCGTCTGCACCACTGTGATTAGATACTCATACAGTATATAGTACTCATAGTATACAAACTTGCCTTGTTACCATAAAAAACTATAAGTGACCGCTGTGCGGATGTTTTCTCAAAAAAAATCTAAATATTTTTTATTCAAAGTAGATTCTTTACAGACCTTTTTTTTAAACGTCAGTAAACTACCACCGACTCGTAAGGTGATTCGTTTTGAAGAAGAGTCGGCGAAAGAAACTCCAAAACAATGTAATTTACAAATAATATCTTAAACTAATGGAGCAAGTGGAGCTGGAGTCGTTTCAGACCATACGAGTAATACGCATTTTTACACAATGTTTGTTTAATAACTAATTTAAACTTCTTTTCTGATAGATTTGTGATATGTTCTGGTATTTTGTAGCAGCGAATACAGTTTCCCATGAATGATTTGGCTACTTTACATAATCTATATTTAGGGGCAGCCAATTTATTCATGTTTCTTGTATTAAAATGATGATTATTATACTTTTTGATAAATTTATTATTGCGCTTACTAACATACATTATATTTTGCTATATATATTGACTTTGCACCGTCAATATGCTGATGATGCGAAACAGTTCTCTAAGAGACTCGCCGCATTTAGTTAGGTTTTCACAAACGCGTTACGGTACGACAACGTGATTCAGAAATTTGTGACAACGTGTCAAAAATCCCATTGAAATTGCAAATCAATTGAAATTACTTATGACAGTTGTACCAAAATTAACATCAGCCCTCTGTACACTGAACCAGGCCTGTGGACAATCCTTCTGTCATCACACGTAACTTTTACATTTCTTCACTTTCCTTCTATGATGACTAGAAGAAAATTGTTATCCATTTTCACCATTCCGTAAAACATATGAAGTTTGCTGCTATTATTTTAAGCATGATTTTCAGTTTTTCAATATTTAAAAATAAGGCCTTTTATCTCATTGGCTTTTCTGCCTGTAAGATGTAACATTTTATTAACAAAGAAATTAATTATTAAATATAAAGTTCCACAATTCATTAAGTTTCTTCCTCAAAGATGTAATAGCATTATAATAACAAATAAACAAAAAAATAAAGTTACAAGATACAATAAAACATGTAACAAGAACTCAAATTCAACATCAACGTTAAATAAGCCGGGTTAATGGTGCTAAGTACGGGAGAATTAGCGAACCCCATGTAATTGGTGGAGCCGGCAATCCGCGGGGCTTTGGTGTAATTATGTCACTTTTTAGGGGTCGAATCAAATTGCGTTTGGTGTTTGGCAAAGTTGCAAAGGTCAAATGTTTGTTATTGATGCTTTGACTAAAAAGTTACAAAATAACAAATAATATATATATATATATATGTATATTATAAAAAATCCATGTTCCCGTGCATCGAATGTATTTGCAAAAATGATAGTTTGGAAAATTGATTATAAAAAGTAATAATAGGTGTTTTTTATGAATTTTAGATTTTTTATCGGGCTACTTATCTATTGGTTTGTCTCGATGTTTAAAATCGCATCAAAACCGAACTTAAAAATTACATTAAGGAGAATATTTGTTTACTGAGGCACAGTTAATAAATAACACTTTCTATATACATAGTCCCACACCAGGTTCTCCTGTATTGTGGTTGTAATGAACATACAAATAAATGCACTAATACTCAGGCCTAGAGCATAAATCTAAATTTATATTTCAAATACATCCGGAAGCGTAGCTAACGCTCTCAAGATTTCGTGATTCTTCTTCTTCATATTCGTCTTTACCATGTTCTTCATCATCATCATCATATTCTTCAGACCATGTCACTCCACTCCTGGACGTAGACCTCGCCCAAGACGCGCCAATGAGCCCGTTCTGCGGCTCTACGTATCCAATTACTTGCTATATGCGCCACCTCGCAGGGGGTGTCCTACTCTCCACTTCAAGAACCGTCTAACGATACACTTCATGACATTCTTCATAGCCTTTGAAATGGTATCACCCAAGAAGAAATTTGAAGAAATTCATACCTGGCCCGTGATCTCTTGGTTTTATAAAACAAAGTCACCTATCGCGTCTGTCTGTCTGTTCACGATAAACTCAAAAAACAATGGACGGATTTTCTCACATTTTTCAACAACAGTAGAGTGATTCGTGATGAAGGTTTTGGTGCATAATAAGTTAACTTTTATTTGTAAATTGGGCGAGAAATTGAATGTGGTCATTCGTCATCCGAAATAGATGTCTCTAATTGTTAGTTTTTGCGACTAGGTAATGAATGTAAGTAAATATAATATCTATTACACGAGTCATACTGGGGCGGGTCACGGAACGAAAACATTTTCTACAATTTTGGCGCCATATCTCAATATAGGCTCACAACGTGCCACCGCTAGAAATGTCAATTTACACGTAATAAAGCTTTATCCTATACGCAGGAGACGTTTATCATTCCCATAGAGAAGAGACAGTGTAGAGGTCTTAGAGTAGAGTATGGTTGGTATTGTCTATTGCTAACTTTTCATGAAAATTTGCAGGCTGAAGTCGCAGTGGGCTGGCCACATCGCCCGAAGAGCGGACAACCGATGGGCAGAAAGGTCCTCGAGTGACAACCACGTCTAAGCAAAAGGAGCACAGGGTGTCCCCCGACCAGGTGGACCGACAAACTGATAAGAATAGCGGATAACTGCTGGATGCAGAGGGTACAAAACCGGTTAGGGTGGCGGCACCTAGAGGAGGCCTATGTGCAGTAGTGGATACGTAAAGGCTGATGGATAGATGGAACTTTTAATGATAGGTGAAGGACTTTTTAATAGAACTTTTAATGGTAGATATATTTTGATCAGGGAGGTTCCATCGCTCTTATAATCCGTCGTGAAGTACCTCAGGTGTTCCGGTTGGAGAGTTGCGGTTGCCTGTTTCATTTAGAAGCGAGGCAACTATCATAGTCTTCAGTGGCAACGAATTTACATAAGATACACATTAAATACATTAAATACATTACATAAGACATCAGTCTTGTTTGAGGTTGTATAGGCATGTTCATAGACTGCAGTGATTACAGAACTTGAAATAGCCTACGCGCTGTGTCGTCTAGTAATTGTAATTTTCCGTGTCAAATAGCGCCAGAGAGAGCCAAATAACCCTTTTGTCATCATCAGTTTCAATTAAACTTTTAATAAATTATTTAATTATAGATTAAAATGTCTCAACCGGGAAGTCCGAGATTCGAATTCCTGATTCAAAATCTGCTTTTTGCAAGTTATACATGTATTACATTTTTTCTCAACTTACGGGGAAGTAAAATATAGTTAAGAAACTTATACCTTAGAGTTTTCCATAAACTTCTCAAAGGTACGTTCAGTCCAACCCTTCTCAATCTGAGACGAGACGCTTTCTCTGTAGGGCAACACTAATGGGTTGAACATGACTTGCTTACATTCATGGGTAAAGTTTTATCGAAACGATAAAAATATAAATGAAAGCATCTCTTACAGTATTATAGGAATTGCCTTTTCATCCTTTTTTGTATATATTCAAAAACAATTAGTAGTATTTAGGGAATAAACTTTAGTGGCGCATTGAAACTAACACACACTTTTCTACTCTCTGTTGGTATGTCGGTGTCTACGCTTTATTTAAAGACAACTAATAATATTTGAAAAACAAACTCCAGTGGCGCGTAGGAGCAGACACCCATTTTATACTCTCCGTTGATGTGTCTGTGTTTACCCTCTATCCAAAGACAATTAGATGTCTTTAAAAAACAAGGTCCAGTCTTGCGTCGGAGCTGACACACACATTTTATACTCTAAGTTTGTCTGTGTTTACTCTCTATCGAAAGACAATTAGTTGTATTTAACATACAAACTCCAATGGCGTATTGGATCTGACACATACATTTTCATACCCTCTGTTGATATGTCGTCTGTCTTTACTCTGCTCGCGAATAGTTCCACGTCCACCCCATTAGATATTCTTACAGTCTTATAAAAGCAACAAATAAATAGTGTATTTTCTACCATATTACCCAATCAATAAGGTTCGTTATTGTTTGAACTAGGAGTATGTTTCTTATAGCTAGTATCGTATGACATTGACCCGAGAATAGGGGGCAAGATGACTCATCGATAGAATGTTAATGTAAGTAAATACGTTTTATAGGACAATGTTATGGCGAAAATCGTTAACTACGTATTGAATAAAGGAATAAAATCTGATTTATTGTTATGTGTCTTCTTAATTGAGTTCTATTTGGGTTTTTGGATTAAAGATTTTTTTGATAGATTAAAATAGTCGGGTTAAAACTATCAGTAAACTGTTTTAGGTTGGATGGAATTATTTATCATCTTAATCCTCAGGAGTGGCAACGCATCTATGTAAGACCTCAAATTGGTATTTAGGTTGTCTGGGAGACTGACTGGAGGATCTCAGTTGGATATATAGTCATGTTTGGGTTAGCTGAAAATGTTCATGAACTGCAGCGACTGCTTAGCATCAGATGACCTGCATACTCATTTGGTTCTTTTGTTACATAAAAAGATGATACATAATATGTATAATATATAAGGTATATGTATTACATATACCTCTGGACTATTACGGTGTCATTGAAAACAGAGCCACGTTGCACATCTCTGCTCAGTCATTGCAAGTCATTAGGTATTCGACAATAAAATAAGAAAGTGAGGGAAATTTATTATGCAGGCAGGGGTTTCTAAAATGGGGCTGCTTTTATTGCGCCATTACTGTCAATCGGGATCTTGATTTTTTTATTGTAAAAGAGTAAGAAACGGGCATGCAGGCCACCTGATGGGAAGTGGTCACAGCAGCCAATGGACAACCACGTCCAATCTCAAATAGAATAGAAGTTCTATTTAAGGATGGACGCGGATGCGTTCCTACTCTTGAG
>DWON01011472.1:0-10163 GCA_018251015.1 Phocides pigmalion okeechobee
CCACACCTCCCCAACCGAAACACAATACATGAAGAACATGTTGCTTTACGGTGGGTTATGAGGGTGGCGGTGGTACCACCCCGGGCGGGCTCTAATGGGTCTACCACTTTTAAATTGAATTTACGTATTACTACCGCCTCAATGATTCTCATAGCAAGATCTTCGATTTTACAACTATCGTCTTTTTTTAGTTAAGTCAGTATTCTATTAAGTATGCGATATGAGAAAATTTCTACTACATCTTGCTATGCAAGAATAATTGATTTTGTTTAAATTCTATACAGCGGTTGGTGAAATGGGCATATGTACTGCGCATGGCGTGACGCATATGCTGCGACAGTGCATCATGGAATCCAGGAAGGAATCTGGGCATGACCCCAATGAGTGGATCAATATTGGTAAGTTTAGTTACAAATAACATTTACAACAAATAACAGGTTAATATTATTTCAACTATTAATTTAAGCAGTGGATGCGAAATTAATAGAAATACACATCATTATCATTATTTGAATAAACTACGTTTTACGCTGGAGAATGTAGGTAAGCTTAATTATCGTCATGAATCCACTCTGTTACAAATAAACGTATAGAAATAGCTCAAATTCACTCAATTTTGATATTTGCATCAAATTTTACACTAATTATAATCATTTTGACTACTATATATTACTATATATATACTATAACAGTTTTTATATTAATTTTTTTTCAGATATACCATACACAACGGAATCCATATTGAAAGCATTGAACGTAAAGAAATGTGAATTCGTACTTACTACATAAACCTTAATACGTAGGGTGATAACTGCTTAACACTGTCACTGCAGATCGAGTCAGTTGCGGGAGGCGGCACTAAACTGGAGCTTATTTGGCTAGATGAATGATACACGCACAATTTACAGAAAATTATTTTTTTGCATTTGTGTATCATCTACGAATACACAGACGTAATGTCCGCCGGCAGTTCTGTAACGCCGACGTAATCACAACACATTAGTTCACTCGTAATCTATACAGATTTCCTCCATACATTATTTATTTATTTATTAACGATCGCCAACGGAAAGTACACATCACTAATATTATACAAGGGAAAAGAAAGCATCATACATACGTTGACTTCATAAAATAAGATTGTGATTTGGAGCAGACAAAATTCATAATCCAAAAAACTAAAAAAAAAAAACAAAACACATGGTTAAAACTGAAAAAATAAACTAAAGCATTACACGGTAAAAAAAGTTAGATTGAAAACAATGCATAACAAATCGTTTAAAAATATTAAAATAATTATAATTGTGTTTTTGTCTCTTTGATCGTGCTTAGGCCGAATAGTCGCCGCATTTTTGTGTAGGTCTTACTGTATTTTTATTAACATTCATTACGGATTATGAGGGCGTACCTCTTTGTAGTTTAACAACCTGTTAAGGTAACCTTACCTACCTTAGAAAGTAGGTAATAGAAATCATAATATGTTTGATAAATTGTGAATTTTAATTGTAGCAGTTAGTACGTTCTTTACTATTTTTCTTCTGAAGTAATTATTGAATATTAAATTGAAAATTGAAAAATATTTGAGTCGGGACAAAAATAAAACATCATAATCGCTTCATTAATACACGTTTATTCTTGCGTCATTAAACAAAAATAATTGAAAAATTCGTAATCAAAACAATTTAGGCCCTATTACATAATTAGGCATAGATTAGACCTCATCAACAAAAAAAATTAAAACCAAAAATATCAAAATAATATCAACCAATTTCCGAACAACATAATTAATAAATACGTATCTATAATAAATTATTAATTAATTATATCTCTATACAACTAAATCTCGTTTACAAATACTAGGAAATAAAAAAATCGTCGGTCCTAATGTAAAATATACATAGTCTATACATTATATCAACAGGTAAGTGTTATGCAAAAAAGTGCAATCCAAATTTCATTTAATTTATCCATTATTCTCTAACAGTTTACATGTACGGGCTGGATGGATAAGCGATTATAGATGACATGTTATAACTTACTGAAACTTCATGAAGCATTTGACGACTAAGTCGTGAAGCGATGTATCCATAGCTTAGGCGCTATAATCGCATATCCAGTGAAGTCCGGACCGTGGTCATTGGAAGCGAATTGGTCAAATTAGCGTTGCCTAACTATCGATATCTGATGCCTCGATACACGTTTTAACTCATCACAATATCGATAGTTTTGTCTTTAAAATACTATCGACTTTCGTAATCTATTATCTATTGATAGTATTTATCGGGATACGCAATCGATAATATTAGTGAAGCGCAATTTAATCGATACTCTCTTACTTTAACACTCGAATAGTATCAATAATCCAATCGATATTACGACCAATTTGTTATCGATAGTTGACATAATATCGACAATCTAAATTACCCATCGATGGTTAAGCAACACTAGATCAAATATTAAATAATGAATCAGCTTCTATGGACCATACGAGCTACCATTAAGAACTACGTCTATTTAGCCGCTCTCTCTTGTAACCTTCAACAGCGTTATTACAACATACAAAAAAGGGATATTTTTTATTATTTGATAACATATATAAAAGGAAGGATATATAAAAAGATTTTTATTGCAAATTGATTTATCCCTTTCTTGTATGAGTGGATATTAATTTTACTCGAGTTGGTAACATGATCTTTGATGCTTATATATAATACATTAGGTAAAAATCCTATTATCTAATGAAATTATTATAATAAAGAAAGTCATGAAGATTCTGTACATTTTTGATCATTTATATACCAGATATTAATACAATTAAATTGAAAGATGTTTTGAAAATTCCAAAGTAAACGCCAAAAATATATGTATATAACATAATCTATTTTTTGTGTTATTTTTTTTGGCTGTAATTAATATTTATGTCAATAAATAGATAAATACTGATATATTAAAAAGATAATGAAGTATTTAAAGATTTATTATTTGTATCATTTAATAAAGAATTAGAATAAATTACATTAATTAAAAATATTATTTTGTTTTATTACATTTTCCAGGAATATTAATTTAGCAATGAATCAAATATGACACTATGATTAATTGAATTTTATTTTCCATGTGTGAAAATCAGAAATGATTTTTTACAGAATAATACGATAACGGTACGAAAACGATCAATTTATATCTAAGTCTAAATACTGAGATTCGTTGAAGATCTTAAAGTTACGGTCAGTCCCTATCAGTTCGTAGACTGTTCGTGTTCAATTATTTATAACTTACTTTCATAATCTAATATACATAAAGGCGAATTTTGAGAGTACTCTCAACATATTTATAGGGTTTTTTCATTCATTCTTTACACAATTTTATTTAAGAAGGGAGGGCGGTCGACATTTACAACGCACCGTACGCCATGACACTATATTTATATCGTAAATGTTAAAATGACAGCCACTTACATTTACACCCATATCTACGTTCACGACCGTTCTCGGGTTGTGAAGTGGCTAATATCAGAGAATATAAATTGTTTTTTTCTTTTTTTGAACTCACCGATGTAAATTACACGCACTATAGAATTACAGTGCATGGCAGCTGGTTGCAAAGCCTTAAGATATAGTATAGACGATGGGAATATTAGGAAGTCATGAGTTTTAAACTAAGTCAGATTTCTTATTAATAATTTTCATATTACTATTCGTGTAAAATGCAACATTATCTAACCCAGTGTAGGATTCCCTATGTCATGGCTTTCACCTAAACCTGCAAAGAAAAATTACACGAACACCCAGACTCGGGACAAAAATCTTTATTCATCATTTTGATATCGGTTTGGCTGGTAATCTATTCTGGGAATATGCCAATGCCATGCGTATGCCAATTCAATTAGTCATACCGTGCTAACACCGCCTTTTGGACCGCCCTCATAATGTCATAAATTAAGAGCAACATCACACAAAAACTAACAGAACCCTATGCACCAGTATGTCTATATTTAAAATACTTTCTCCACCGACAAATGGGATAGCAATTTAATTCGGAGTTAAGCTTGTGATAAAAGATCTATCTCTATGTGAGGTGTCTCTTCTGAGATTTTTGGTCACTTTTCTTTTGGGCACGCTAATTCTCGAGAGTTGTAAGTCCACAATAATAATAATTTGTGTTTGGATATACTGGATATATTTAAAAAAATCCATTTTTTTGCAAAGGTTACCAAAATATATATTTTTTTCAATGTTAGATTTTTTTTGTCTTAAGGTAAATTTAGGATACTTTCAACATTTTCTTTACTCGTGCCCCTCGTGCTTCCGCAAATACGCTCTGACTACAAGTAACTGCTAATGTGAAGGAATTATCTGCTAATATCTGATTGAGATTAATTGTACGAGAAGATACCTGACTGCCAGTATCTAAGACATTGGATGGATCTTAATATGCAAGTCTTATACGACAACCTTCATAATTACTACTTGTAATCGAATTTTGTCACTTTTTTCAATGGCTCCCATTATTACCTGTCCCAATGTTAAAAAATATATTTTTTCGAGAACTCAAACTAACCATGAATGACAGTTACTTTTTAAACCCCAACAAATGTTCTTCAACGTTATCTTCAAACTAGTGTCGCCTTATCGATTGAATATCGATTACTTGTGGATATAATCGTGCTGCCCTATCGATATTTAATGTATGAGACTTCGAAAATTAATCGCAATAACGATAGAAACATCGATTATATTTGAATTATAGCCTAATTATCGATTGAATATCGATACGTTCATATAATCGTGCTGCCCTATCGATATTTAATGTGACTTCGAAAATTAATCGGAATATCTATAGAATTATCGATTATATATGAATTATACGATACAATCTCACGAATTCACGAAATTACTCAAGATGCAGCGTAATTTTAGTCATTCTAAGTTCGTCCAATCAGTATTTATGTATATCTTTGGAAAATCTAACTGTTTCGAATAAACTCGTACAACACTACCGCTACGCACCTCTTCTACATAGCAATAATTATACCCTGCACATATGTATATAGGATGTTTTGAGTTCAGTGATCAAAGTCAAGCAAGCGATTTTAAATAAAAATATTCATATATAATTTTTTATAGCAAAAGTTATCGGTAAATAAAGATATGATTTTTTTAATATTATGTGGGTTGTAAAGAATACTATTAGAAACTTCATGGTTATGCAGTAACTAATCATCAAATAATTGTAAATTTATTAAAATTAGGAAAACCAGAAAAAAAGTAATCTTTTTTTTTAGACAATTTTACGCATAAAAAAATGTTTCGTAAAATTTTCTATGTTGCTCCTATCGTTGCCGACGCTGGCCATTCAAGGACAAGAACGAAAATCCGAAAAAAAATCTATTATCTTGAGTAGGTATTTTTTTGCAATGATTTTGAACCGCTAGTTAAAGTTTGTATGTAATTAATGTTTAAACACCTATATAAATAAAATTAATTCATACACAGAATGGAATAATGAAAATAAATGTATGAAATTAATTAATTTCGTCAATTTACTATATATCATGAATTGTGAGTACCCATTACATAATGAAATTTATAAATAGATGATATTAGTTTAAATTCATATCGTCCATTTGCGAAGAGTGTTACATTCCGATAAATTATTTTTTTCAAAGGTAATTATTTCGTATACCGAGTTTGTTCTGAAATTGTTGCAATAGTAGTTGACACATACATGCTAACGATATTAACTCATTTTGCTGTATTTAGAATAAAAAAAATCATCTCCTGAAACATGTGTAAAATCGATTTGTTTAATATGTCACACAATCGTCGTCAACGGGCGATAGATTACTGCGGAAGCACACATTTGTGTACCAACCTTAGGAGCAATGTTCCCAAAAATCTGAAACGAATAATTTTTTCCGCCACCTTTTTTCTCATGGCCTACCTTAGCCAACAGGCGCTCAAAGCCGTTGTACTGATTTTACATTGTACCCTTGACATTCATTAAGTGCAAATACCATAATGAAATAAAATATTTGGATCTGATTCAATCACTTGCTTACTTTCCATCACTGCACAAACACATGTATATAGATAGCTACATATTTAATTGGCGTTTTGGACTGCGTAGAAACGTACTCATATACAAGTAGAAAAAGCGCACCAGCACTAACTTAGCAACCGTTACAAAATAATTATAAACTATAATACAATACAATACAAGCCAATCATACAAACAGGCTCGTTTGTTAGCTACAAAATATGAGGTAT
The DNA here is from genome assembly GCA_018251015.1 of Phocides pigmalion okeechobee. Lineage (NCBI taxonomy): Eukaryota > Metazoa > Arthropoda > Insecta > Lepidoptera > Hesperiidae > Phocides > Phocides pigmalion. Next base: position 6,270 of record DWON01011472.1, read on the forward strand.
ATTTAGTCGTTACGATTTTCTAGTCGCTCCGTTGGAATGGTATTGTGTCGTAGGCTTCAAGCTGTAGGGCGTAGGCCTTACTTTTCAGGAGACCAAAAACTAAACAGCTTTGTCTATATTTACCTAATATACTATTAACTATTTTGCAAGTAGTTTTTTATGTCGATAAAGTAGCAAGCGATGTTAAGTAGACTTTGTAATTTGGACATCCACATCCAAAAGCAAACGGGACTTAATTCCTACCTGACATCAAGCACAGATGCATTACTACTCGGGTGGACTGAGATGGTCGCCTCGCTTGTGTGTAGCCGCACGTCTCCAATGTACACATGGACTGCTTTCCGGCGGAGTATGAGCGTGGCGGTATCTCTCCGGTCGAACAGAAGTACCACCACCTTAAAAACAATCTGTATTTTTTTCATAATTACAAGTGTATATTTGTAATTATGAAAAAAATCAAACTGTAAACAGTTTGCCATTTTTTAATAATTATTAATATCCACTCATAATTATTAAATAATCAGACTGTTAAAATTACAGACGGGTAATTGTAGATTGGAATAACCCTAAAAAATAGTATTTGTGGTAATACGCTCCTACGGTTTGAAGCCAGCGATTAACATAATTGAGCGCGATGAATATAGCACGTTATAATCTAAGTTTCCACTAAATTAATCTCTCCCTGTGTTAAGTCGACAGCCAATCGCAGATTTTTTAGAACTCATATGATCCTAAACTAGGGAAAGTATACACAAGACCACTTACATGTACACAGACCTTTTTTTCAATTCTTTTTCAGGGACACACTAATTCTGGAGAGTCGTAAGTCAATAATTTTTTGTAAACCCTTGCCATTGTATTTTGAGGAAAAAATAAAGCTATTTTTATATGATACAACTGAGGCCTATGTAACATCAAAACAGATGTACAGAACGTAAGATAGGAGTGGAATTACTAATATACTAATAGACAAGGAGTTTCAAGGCTTTACGATCAGACAAAGAACACAGCAAAGAATTTTAACCTAGGATTGTTTGCTCAAAGGCCTCTCAGTGGCCACTACCTCTTGAGGCCTATGTATAAAGCAGGCCTTGGTAATCCTACGATTGGCTGACGATACATATATAAAAGCTTGTTTTACATTCAAGTACTAATCTTACTGTATAGCTATAAAAAGAATATTAATCTTTAAAATGTGTTTTACAAATCAAATTATGTCATACATGTGTTAAAGGGTGTAACATATATATTCTATCACATATCGCACCTACAGAATGATAAAGACCTTTGTAAGAATGTTGAGTATTTATAAAAGTATTATAATGGGTGGTAGGACTTTAGTTTGACCAGGAAAGTACCACTCCCGAGCTGATGATGATCCATCATAAAGCCACTTCTGTTTTGGTTATAGGGTACACTTAAAAGTGAGATGATCATTTTATTCCACAGGAGTAGCAATGCGTATGTCCGAGTCAAGACCTCTATGTTATATGTATGTGGATATCCACATACAAACAACACTGAGACAAACAATTACATACAAACAACCCATGGACATCAACAGGTGACAGTAACGATCAGGCAACATCAGGCAATCTGTATGCTTGTTTGCTAAACATTTGGAAATCTAAAAGTTAAACCCAAAATCCTTAAACTTCATAATAGGTCACTATTATCTGATTAGTGCGATATGTAGATATGATAGAAATCAGATGACAGATTTTTCTGATGCATGCAGTATGACTAATATTTGTTAACAATGCAGTCAGATTTGTTCAAAGCTTCATAGACAATTTATCTACTTGGTCGTAAATAATGGCTTTCTAATACCTACTACGTCTAATTGTCAGTCCGTTTCAATATAAATTATATATTTTGTCAATCCTTTTGCAACTTATATTGTACAGTTAATTCTTGCATCACATTTGCTATATTTTTTATATCCTATTGCTGGACACAGTGTCTCCTTCTAAGTAGAGGAGACAAGGAGTATACGATGCTGCTCTGAAGATACTTGCACCTTTTCAAAACTTATTCCTTCTCGTTCAATTAATTCATTTCAACAAGCTTTTCTTATTTACTATTTTATTTGTGTTTATGTGAGTAGAGTAGCAAATTAGCATGCAGGTCACCTGATGTTAACACTGCTGACCGGTCATGAGTTAACTTGACTTTTCATGTCTAAACGTTGCTGACCGGTGACAAGTTAACTTGTCATAACATTGCCTTTATCTATTTCAATTTATTACACTTAGGGCGATATGGAATATTGAAAAAACTTGGCATACCATATTCAATCATGTCCCTTTTAAAACAGAAGTTCTATTTGGGTTCGTATGCAGATGCATTGTTATTTCTAAACACTAAGGTGGTACTCTAGTTTGTAAATGAGACCAGTCACAACCGGTACCGGTTACCAGTAACCATAGCTGTCCAGTCACACAAGTAGCATAATTACGAATTATGAGGAAGATGGTGGTTCATGATTAGCGGTGACCACATAACAATAAGCCTGCAAGCTCATTTCCTATTACTCTTATATAAAAAGTGTTACTATTATTGATAAATTAGTTATTTTTATTACAACATTTTAATATGTTCTTTGACAATACTTGGAACATAATATACTTAATGTACAAAAATACTGATGCAATAATGTTTATACTGATAAATTTAAAGGTTCGCCCGGGGAAGTACCCCCGCCACCCTCATAATCCGCCGTAAAGCATTACTTGTGTTTCAGTTATAGAGGTGTTGTTGCCGACTACACTTTTGAAGCGAGGCGACCTTCTTAGTTCTCAGGAGTAGTACTTAACATCAGGTGGTTTGCATGCTTGTTTGCTGCTCTTCTCATTACAAAAATTAAATATAATATCAAATCATAATGTTTAGGACTAATCAACAAAATACAAAATTTACATAGAAACGGAGCAACTCACCGCAATAAACAGTTACACCACCCCTCGCCGCTAACACTACGCACCTACTGAGTCCAGTCTCAACGTAGCTACATCACTCGCGGAGTACTAAATATTTACAAAATACAAAATGTACACTGACCGAGCACATAATGCACTACTGAACGTGTTTCACTTGAAACAGCACTAACGACCACACTAGTCACTCACACTATCACTTGATTTCTAGCACACAACTCAATCTACAATGCGATTAGAATAAGAATAGCACCGACCTAATGTTATGTGACGTCACTACTGGGGATATAATTTCAGTTTCTACCAAATTACGTCAATCAACCCATTTTGAGTCTTGTCTATTTGGGTGGTATTTCGGAATCGATTTTTAAATTGTTTCCGATGAGATAGAATCTTCAAATTTCAAGCGTTGCTTTGATAACACGTTTTTGTAGTAAATTAAAAAGAAACAAGTAACTTACTGCCAATTACAATGGGATTTAATAATGAGGACTGGATTTTATTTTAGTTAATTTATTGAAATTTGAAAAAGCACATTGTTTTAGTCTTACGTTCATTATGTGATTATATCTTTCTACTCTTGGTGAAAACTGAATTTAGGTATACAGTCGTGACGTCACTAGTGCTATGCCGTTTATATCGTTATTCCAATATCATCGTGGTAGTGGGTGCGAGCCGCGATCACGCCACGCCGCTGTCCTGCGCGTGGCTCCGCTTCTTGGGGTGGTGGTCCGGCGTGGACTTGAGGATGTCGGGCTGGCCGTGCGACAGCACCCGCTCGTGGTTGAACGACGTGTGCGAGCTGAGCGTGAGCGTGGCGTTGCGCTCCGAGCCCAGCGTCATGGTGGTGGCGTGCGAGTTGAGCGTGTTGTGCGCGTGCGGCGCGGCGTGCGCGTGCGCGTGCGCGTGCGGCAGCGGCAGCGTGGCGGCGGGGTGCGCGTGCGTGTGCGCGTGGCCG
>DWON01011473.1:0-10161 GCA_018251015.1 Phocides pigmalion okeechobee
AACATGTTGCTTTACGGCGGGTTATAAGGGTGGCGGTGGTGCCGCCCCGGGCGAGCTCTAACGGCTCTACCACCTTTGTAAGAATCTTTGTTTTAAGTATTTCTATTATAATAATTATGATAAAACTAGACATTTAACGAGATTTGAACTACTAGCTTTTCTACTGGTTTGATTATTACAAGCTACTCTGTGCCATTTTTGTTCATATTAATTTTGTATCTTATGCGTGGTCTCATTTTATTTTATGAAATAGATGTTAATAGTATTTTATTTAAAAAGAAATTTGTGATAAAACTTCGACATACTTATTATTTATCATTTGCTTGTCGTTACCGGTGAAACCTGTTCCTAACAACGAAGTTTTATTTGCAAGTACTATATTTGCTGCGGTCGTCTCGTTGCATCTTTTTGTTCCAAAACTGCTTTGTAAGGGGAAAGTTTCTTTTAGTTGCTTTCAAATTTAGTTCAGGACAGCTTCTGTAGGTTTGTAGTGGTGGAATCTGTATGCTACCTCTGGGGATATGCCACTGCAAAACATTAATAGCGTGACACAATTTTTTGAATGAACATAATTAAGGACCCTCTTAAGGTCCTACCCCCCTGGCTTGTTACAACCTACAGTTTATTAATTTATTGATGGGCAACAGGAAAACTCAGGTGTTAAGGATACCCAATTTTCGGGTTCTTCTCAGATGATCAAGTACCCTCTAGCTCGTTAATATTTACCAGTTATACAAAAGTATCATTAATAAGGTGCCGCCCGCGGCGACGTCTAGTACAAGATACGAGTACAAAGAATTGTAATCGCTAATTTCAAAATTTGTTGGGTAATAGGGAAAATCGACTGTTGAAGGTACCCTCTTTTGGGGCTTCTTCTGAAAAGATCAAGTACCCCTTCAGTTCGTTAATATTTACCAGTTATGCAAAAATATCATAAATAAGGTGCTGTCCGTGGCTGCGTCTAGTACAAGATACGAGTACAAAGAATTATACTCGCCAAGTTCAAAATTTGAGTAAAATTTGTCAATAGATTTTCCAATAAAGAAAAAAAAATTAACAAACGAACATTTCCTTTTGAATAGTAATAGGAGTTGTTTTGAAGTAATATTTCTTTACTAAATTCCTCAAACTTTATATAAAGCAGATCGTGTAATAAGGAAAACCGAGTCAATACACAACGCTATTGGGAATGAAATATATATTTACTGGAGCATTATGAGTTCAATATTTGTTCCTTGTCGAACCCTTCTAAAACTGAACCATTCCTGTTTATCCGGAACACAAAGTAAGTAACCAAATAGAGTGCTATAAGTACAGGTTCATTAATATATCAACGAATTACTTTTTATGGACTTTTATATGTAGGTAAAAGATTGTAAAAATGAGCAAGCAACAATTCTGATGTTTCGTGTTTAAGATCATATCTGTTATCAAATACTCATAGAACAGGAATCCGCTTCAAGTCGTAAACATATGCGTAGCTTTCGAAGGAAATGCTAGGAATACCAACTAAGTCAAAATCAAAAACAATATTTTAATTGCGAGTAGATTCTTTACAGGACTCTTTTTGAAATTGAAATTTTGAAACACCAAATAATGTGGAAAAGGTACCTTCACGGTAGAACCATACAAATTCAACTACTTATAATAACATAGCATGAACATAAATTGTATTTTAAAATCTATCGGAAAAACCTCTTATAACAAAATAAATTTGAATCCATATTTTTTTTCATATAATCAACTATAGCTTTAGTTAAGCCCAGTCTTTTCAAACTGTCGGTTCTTTAATGTTCTTTATTAGTAATTATCAAAATTCCTTAGTAGACGAGTGCCTAATACCATATTTTAAAACTCTCATGTATCATAACCGTTTTGTTTTAAATATTTTGCAACTAATATAAAAACGAATGTTTATCTATTCCTTGTAGCAATGAAGACAAAAGAAGGCTCACATAATATTCTATTTTACGATTTTTTATATAACGTCATTATTTTTCAATTCTATTTCGAAATGGTCAATTTTAAAATTATCTTAAAATAAGTTATTAGAGATAATAAGTTACAAACAATAAGCTTTAAGAAATGATAAGTTACAGACAATTAGTTCCAAGAGATAATGAGTTACAAACAATAAGTTTAAAAAGTTGATAAGTTACAAATAATAAGTTCCAAGAGATAATAAGTTACAAACAATAACTTTTAAGAGATAATAACATACAAACAATAAGTTTTAAAAGATGATAAGTTACAGACAATAAGTTTTAAGAGATGGTAATAAAGCTGTCCTTACTGTCCACAATTGGTTGCTTACGCGACGATCCGCTATTTATTAGTTATCTGTTAAATTATTGGGACTCTATTTAGACATCTCCTGACGTTAACAGGGCAATTGGGGAAATAAATTGGAATACGATTTCCTTTTCTTATTTTACATACCTATGTAGGAAACACTAATGGTATCCAGGAAATGCTTTGACCAGATAAATTTGCTCGGAAAATTCCTTTCGTTACGTATTTTTTATCTTTTTACCACAACTTCTTTTGAACCGTACCGTCTCCACGTTCATAAATTCCAAATAATCATTCCAACCTCTTCAACTACGGAAGAAAAATGTACATATTTTCAACAATATGAAACATATGTTATTTTAAAAAGATTAGTGCGATTACAATTCCAATTCAAAGCGGAAATGGAGCTAAGCATTATTGGCCGCATGGTCACTTTAAGTTAGGTATGGTTAGATTTTGAATATTTTCATTATTGTAATCAAAGTGTAAATAAATATAGGCATTATGGTAATAACAGCGGTCTGTGCGCTGAGGTGATGCTTAGTTCCTATTTAAAAAGATTTTATAAGCACTATGCCTTCAGCGAGTATTCATGGCGTGAAGAACTAGAGCACGCGGTATGATGTTCTCATACTATTATAATTTATACTCTTAACTTAGTTTATAGTTTCGATATGGTTTATATAAAAATATTGAAAGAACATAGCACATATAAAAATACAGGGGGCGCTTCGGGCATCAGAAGCGCCAAGAAATTAGCGACTTATACAATTAAACTATTACGGCAATCTAGTGTTACAATCACAATAGCAATTACATCGCTAAATGACAATAGAAATGCTAGGGCAGTCTATTGAAACAGCGGTCAGTGTACCGCGACGTATGCGAATATAATGCGTCACGTGCTAGTACTACGGTCTCATTTTATAATAAGTTCAGGTAAAACGAAATAGGCAGGTGGGGCGATCAGGTGATGTCGTCCGATTCGATGAAAACATTTTTTTCCAATCTACCTTATTTTAGCCCAACTACCCTATTTTTCGTGAGACCGACAACATTTACGTTTTATAGATAATCGGAAATATAAAGTAGTAGGAAATACATATCTTAAACTTTGTATGATCGTATTACATGACAAAACAATATGACTGTGATATGATGCACAATTTTAAAGTAATATCATCGCGGACTTTATACATTTTATATAAAGGGTTTCGTCGTGACCACAAGCCATGCATCTGGTTCGAAATATGAGCAATAAAAAGCGTTAATCGTGAGTACCCGTTATATAGAAGATGATATAATCATCGTATTAAATCACAAAAAAGAACAAATTCATTTCGGACGAAATTAATCTCGCACATTTCCCATGTTTATTAAATAAAGTCAGTAGTCACCACAACCTTCAGTACAGATGAACGCAGTTGCAGAAAAGGAGGAGTGAACTTTATTAGCGGTATTATGAAGCTTGAAGGCAGTCTCGTCTCACCGCAGTAAGTGCACTACAAAGGGTGCAGTGCAAACAATTGTGTTTACCCCCACATTTACAAAACCGAGCCTTCGTTCTTCAAAGGATTGAGCAAAGAAACGTAAAGGAGGTAGATAATGAGTTTGGTTTTTACTTCCGACTAGAGAATGAAAAATAACTATCTACACTCGTAACTATATACTAGAACTTTTTATGTGAGGAGAGTAGCAAACGATCATGCAGGCCACCTGACGGATACACTCTCAAATAAAACCGAGGTTATACGTAGATGCGTTGCTACTCCTGAGGGCTGTGATAGTCGCCTCAATTATAAATGTAGCCAGCAATACACCTCTCCAACCGAAACGCAAGACTAAAGATACGTCCCTAGTCAAACTAAGTGAAAAGCCGAAACCTTAACACTGGGCTATCACTGTCTTTATTTATTTAACATCAATCACATGGAATATTAATTTACATAATTTATTGTGAATATTCTTTTTCGCAATCACCATAAAATTTAGCGATACCTGGAGCTATTTATTTACGACCACCGATTACTTCAGTCCTGTTTGATATAGATTTAACAATAGAGTACTTATGAAACCAAGATGTGGTTCTTTACTTTAGGCCTTATTCTAAAGCTCAGATTCACCCAGCGTGCTATGGAAAGAGCTATGCTTGGTATTTCGCTACGTGACAAAATTGGGAACGACGAGTTCCGTAGACGAACAAAATTTTCCAACATAGCTCTTAAAATTAGGAGGGTGAAGTGGCAGTGGACAGGCCACATCGTTCAAAGAACAGACAACCGATGGGGCAGAATGGTCCTCGAGTGGCGACCACATTTAGACGAAAGGAGCACACGGCGTCCCCCAAACACTTGGAACGATCAACTGATAAGGATAGTGGGTAACCGCTGGATATAGAGGGCACATGGCGCTATCTAGAGGAGGGCTATGTTCAGAAGTGGGCACATAGAAGAATGGCGTGAATAATATAAAAAAACTCCTTATACCACCTATTGTTTCAAGATCCCTATCGCCTTCGTAAAGAACTCGGACAAGTGTAAATGCATATCTACTGTAATACTACCTTTATAGGAACCGTAAACCCTCACCCAAAACGGATAAGCGGTTACCTGGCAAACCCAATTTGTGTTACACCTCCGTTAATTGAATATTAATTATGTTAGTAATCTTTACATAATGCGCCCTTGTTCGTATTAGTCTCATGTATCGGTTACGTTACGGTACGAAGATTTTTGCATAACGCCATCTTGTTTTTTTACGGCGGCATAAAATAAAACCTATTTATATGAAAAATACATATATATTTGAATAAAAAAACGTATGTAATAAAATTGTGTTTTACGGCAAATTGACGACATACTTTGAGTAAAATAATATTAAAATTTTATTAATATTAAAATTAGTGTAGTGGGGCTTATGTTCTTTTTTCATTTCCTGGATTAAGGACATGATGATTTCACATTAAAACATCTTAGTTTTTTTCAAGTTAGTTTAGATTAATTAATTAAAAGTGAAGCTTAATGCGCCTCTTTTCATATTATTAACATGGTTTATTTTAGTTCATAAAACGTTTTTAGTTAAGTTCTTTATTTCAATATTATTTTTTCGAGTTAACTCCGCACAATGTAGAAGATATCCATATATTTATAGAAGACATATAAACTAACAAAAGAATGTTACATAATAAAACGTTTTAACGTGTTTATCGATATTTGTATTCAGATTTATCATCGTTAAGTCCATAAGTAGTTCATATGATGTCCATATATTGTAGCGATAATTATTGAGGCATGTCTGTGTACTAGTGTAGTAACATAAAAACATGTCTTATTATTAAATTATTTCAATACCAACCTCACTTAACACTCACCAAATCCAATAAAGCGCTGAATTTATAAAACTGTTTCAACATAATACTTTAGTTTGAACACACTAATTCTACTAAAATGTCTACTCTAATATTGAGTGTCAATTAATTTGAAAGGTTGTATCCGATGCATACATCAGTTCACCCTGTGAGTTTCAAGTGTCACGCGCTAGTATGCAATTACGAACTGAAAATACCTTCCGGCAAGTATCCTTAGGCTGTCGCCATCTGCGACGGTCGGTCGTCTGGCTTTTATTATGTACGACTACGATACATCGTGTAAAATTTCCAAATTTCGATCCTAAAAATATTTATTTATTCTTTTACGCGTTTTAATTTCAATATTAGTATGCTCAAAAGTGTATAAGCACTAATCACATTGACAACAACACTATATTTTGGTGCTGGTCACACTTATAACAGTTATTTTACTCCACCTTGGGCCGGAGTCGTGGTAAGACTTTAGCACACTTCCCGGATTCCGCCAGTGGCATTCAACCTACCGTCAAGGCCCGAATAAACCCTACCCCATCCACTCCCGCGTAGAGCTGACAGTACCGTAGACAGTAGGCTGTATCACAGTAAAACAGCCTTAGGGTTGGGTGACATATATGATGATAAACAGGGAAAGAAATTTTGTGTCCAAATAAAATTTAAGTTATAATTCAGTTGTACGAGTATATCAATGAGAAATACAAGAAACAAAAATATATTTGAAAGAAATTAACTTCCTCAGAAAAAGTAAAACCGGAAATTCTTTCTTTAACACTTGACTCTTCTCCAAATGGTTGTAGTTTATTGATATTAAAAATTGTTTTGTAAAAAATCTACTTGAATAAAAATATTTTAATTATCTTTTTTAGTTAATTTTATGTTGATAGATTACTCTGACGTATCGGTAGTCGCGTCGTGATCGTTAATAATGCAAGTACATTTAAGCGGGTAAGAGAGCCCTTATAAGGGGCGAGTACGACAGCTTGCCCCCATAATACGCTGCTTAGGAGACACCTGTGTCTATTATGTCTGTCAATAGACGTCTAGTAGTTATTTATACGGTAAATTTTTATAAAGCACGACTGTATATGGAATGAAATAAATTACAAAACCAATCGAAATACTTTATTATCGACAGTCACTAATATCATTATATTACAATAATGAAATTACTATTAATGATATAAACATATAACATATTTTAATTGCAATATTAAAAACCTTAATTATAATAAAATCCTAACTTAAACCATCTGAAATTAGTCCGTGCCCATAACACTAGGTGCATTCCCGCGTTGAATAGCAATCTCAATTCTCTGCGCGAGATATGAACCAACCCTCTTGTCACCGACGGCGGCGATCAAACGTGGTAATAATTACGAATGGTTTTATATAATTACGTTCTTTTTATTTTTTTGATAATGCCGAAAACGATCGATAAAGTTAAAAAGTATAGGATGCAGCAAGTTGGATGGGTGACCGCTAGTGGCAAAATTTAAAAGCAGTTTCGTGTTTTGAAGAGAACTTTAACCAATTGAACTCGGCACATATCATTAGAGGACAGTCGATAAACTTTGTCGGTCTTTTAACATTCTTAAAACATCTGACAAACTGAAAGACGGCTTCTATACCGTGACATACCAATCGAAATTCTGGAGAAAAACAACACGCATTGCGTAAAGATGCAGCTATGTGAAAAACACGTCAAAATACAGAGACATAGTTAAAAAGGCCATCTTCCTAATTAATTCGTTCAACAATAATGGACCACGTACCGCAAACAAGAGTAAAAAAGGAGCATCGCTTTGTCAACCTAATAGCACATCAGTCTCCTGTTCCCGTATTTGTACTGAACACGAGTGATGTGGACACGGCGTGCTGTAATTTAGTTTCCTTTAATAATTGGCGCGATCGCCGCGTATCCAACCGTTCGCAATACGCTACGTTTGCCTGCGGTCATCCGGCAATTCGTACATACGACATGCTCGTACTTGTTAACGGAAAAACTGTTTACTAACGTGCCCACCTAATTAATACTATTAAACATTCAACTAATATTACAGATTTCGAATTAAAGTTTTTATATTTATAATTCGTTCCATTTGAAATGTTCATTTTACTTTAACGGGTACTCACAAATTCACGATTAACGCTTTTTCGTTGCCGAAATTTTGAACCAGTTGCATAGTTTAAATAAAAATAGATAATCTAATTAAACTATACATTTTTCCTATTTTGACACTTGCCATGTTGCTGACGTCACCCTCGCGTCATAGACAAATATTCTGACAGCTAAGAACATTGTTCTCAATGCGTTAGATGCTTCCCACATTTGTTTTTTGTAATTCCGGTCTCCCACTAAGTACCTAGTACCTACTTAAAAATATAGTTGAACATATTCCAAAGTACCAATTGTAAGAACAAATTAACCACAATCGTGTTAGTAATTTAATTTTAATAATAAAGAACATATTAAAACTTTAACGTGCCGCTCAAAAATACAAATCTCGATAACAAAACATTGTTGTCAAAGCCACCATCTTTTGTCTCTTCAAATTCTATACTCAAATTGGATAACCCAAAAGTATGTTCATTCTGTGTTGCCAACACAAATTTAAATTTTCCTTTTAAATTTAATATTATTTATAATAGGACATCTCAATTCGGTTCACATATTTGGAATACGAGTGATGTGAATATGGGTTGTAATTTAGTTTCCTTTACTAATTGGCGCAATCGCCGCGTACTCGACCGTTCATAATACGCTACGTTTGCTTGCGGTCGTCTCTGCAACATATCTACAGATATGACATGACATTTCTACACAAAGTAACAGGATATTGTTTACAAAATTAAACGTAAAGAATTACGTTTATTTATTAACAAGAGTTACCTTAACTTTTGTTAATGAACATACGTTATTCTTGCGTTGATCATTATTAGCGACTAAAACCGTCACGGAAATAGTACCTGGTACGATTCCCGATCATGTAGAGATCTATATAATAAATTTAGATATTTGTCTGAGTCTAGGTGTTCATGCACTTCTCTCTGTGTTTCCGTTTATTTTGTGGTGACGGTTTTAAGCGTTATCTTATAAATAAATATTTAACTTCAATGTATAACTACATATACCATTCCAGTTTGTCCATTTCGATAGAGAAGTAAAAAAAAACGATTATAACAAAACAATGTTAGATATTAAATTGACATTTGCAAATGTCAATGTGTAAAATTATGTCAATCATATGTCAAATTAAAAATATAATTATAATGAAAAAATAATCAAATGATGTAAAATAATTAATATTAAAACGGAAATCATAATATTATATAACAAAAATAATAATAAAAATAAAATTATTAATCGCAAAGATATGTCAATAATAATAACAGGAATATGTCAAATTTTTACTTACATATATCATATTCCAAGCAAGGTTTAGTTTCTATGGCAGCAAATACATTTTACTCTAAGTTCCATTCGGTTGCCGGCCAATTCGCATCGCCCGATCAAACATTTGTGTAGACCGCACAATAACATACAATAAAATGGTTCCAATCTTCCGCTGCGTTTATAGAAACATGGTTCTTATTTAAGTGAGAGCATCAAACGAGCATTTTGCATGCTGATGTTAAGTAGTCACAGCCCATAGAGATCCACGTACAATCACGTACCACGTACACCGTATCCACGTACGCGACTGAAATCCTATCTGAGCTCGGACGTAGATGCGTTGCTACTCTTGAAGACTATGATGGTCACCTCGCTTCAAAGAATAGCCGGCAACCGCACCTTTCCAACCGAAACACAAGTAATGCTTTACGGCAATTATGAGAACAGTACTTCCCCGGTCGAACTATAGTTCTCTAACTTTTATCTATGTTAAAAAACATACAATGATGAGAAATTATTGTTATATATTCGTTTATCTCTAAAATACCTCTTTCTTTTTTATATTATATTTAATTTGGAATTCTTAAAGCTAATTATAAAAAAAGCCTTACCTAAACAATTTAAATGGAGTCCGTGTCCAAGCGGAGTGGTTCCAAAAATTCTAGCTGCATTTGCTGTTAACCTCTTTCTAATGCTTACTTTCAATTTATCGTTTTGTTGAGGATGGTATATTCCCTTTATATATTAATAGGAACAAACAGAAAGATTTTCCTTGTAAATATAAAAGAGTTTTTTCGTCAGTTAAAAAATGTAAAAACATATGATAAGAAACTTAAAAAATTCAACCAAATTAACCACCGGTTCCATTTGAAGTCGTACTGAACAGAAGAAAAAAATATGGGTTTATGCGATAAAAAATACAACCAACTCGACCACCACTTCCTTTTGAAATCGTTTGAAAAAGAAAACCTACAATAAGTGTAATTGGGTGGATCACCAACGCAGTGAGTACTTACGAATACTATTAAATAGACTACAACCGTTCTGCTCCTCTGTAATTGCTTTAACACTTTTAAAGGTGGTAGAGCTCGCCCGGGGCGGCACCACCGCC
>DWON01011474.1:0-10160 GCA_018251015.1 Phocides pigmalion okeechobee
TTGTCCATGGGCTGCTGTGACCACTTAACATCAGGTGGCCTGCATGCCCGTTTCTTACTCTTTCGCAATAAAAAAAAACTACCTAATGTAAGAAAGTTGGTAATTCATGGAATTTGACTTTCATTTTATTTATGAAATGACACGGAATTCATCCTATGGAAATTCACATCTAACCGGAAGCAGGAACAAATTTCTAATTGACAATGTACCTACGTAGGTGATTTGTTTCTGTTGAGGTTTAAAATGGTGAAAACGTAAACCTCATTTGGTTTTTTTCTAAAAAATATAATATAAATAAATCTTTGTTGACTATAAATCCAACATGCTTACTATTAATTTATTTTTAGTTTTTTGTTTTAATTTTATCTGGTTAATTAATTGTTTTATAAAATCAGTAATCAAAATTAGTAATATAACCTATTATTATGTACCTGCGATTGTTAGGATCCTATTTCTTATATTTTGTATTTATTTATCGACCTAATCCGACAAAAACCTTAAAACTAAGTCTAATTAAAACAGCCTGTGGGTCGCATTCAATAGTAATCACAATTCTCTGTGTGAAATATAGGACGTGTGAAATATTTTTTGAAAAATTTATTATTACCTACTCTGACCCACATAGATTAACCACATAGCTAAGTGGAACATAAATATTTGTACCGCCTAGCATAAATCATCTTTAATTATGCAATATTTAATTTTTATATTCAAATAAACAGTGTTATTATTTACTTTCTTAACAACAGTTATTAAAATATTTATATCATTAAAACGAAAACAAGAAAATTAAATTAAACGAAAGAAATAAAATATGTTGATTGAAGATAATATTAAAATAAATATATTACTATAAAATTATGGCCTAAACCTTTTCGTTCTAAGATAAGGTCCGTGGTCAGCATTGGGATAATATTGGGCTGTAACTTTCTTTGCGATCTTGTTTGACAAATAAATGATTAGTTGATTATGATGATAAAGACGATACTGTATAATACTTACAAGACCCTCTCTTAAATTTTTGGAATACTCCAACAGTTTTATTAAATCTTAATCCACCCTGAAATAACAAAGGTCAAATAAAACATCTAGTAAAATAACATTTCAGTGGTAACTCTTCAAAGGCAACTTTAACAAAATTAAGTATATTTAAAGTGTGAAGAAAGAAGGAATTTATAATTATAGAAGAGAAATGCGATTGCGAGTCTTACAAGCGAAGTTATACTTTTATTTACATCTTAGTTTTTTTTTATTTGAAAAGAATATAACCTCAAATAGGATTAAAGTCCTATCCGACCTCGTTTGTATCTAGGTTTTACTCCTGAGAGTGATAGTCGCCTCTCTTTTAAGTTAAGCTTACGGGGGATTATAAGAATGGAGGTGGTATCATTTTATCGAACTGTGTTTCTACCATCTTGACTGGAAAAACCTGATGAAAATATGAAATATCTAGTATTAATTACCTCACTGGTGGTGTAGGTAACATACTGCCCACGTGTTGGCGGCTGCCTCACGACCTCATCACAGTATGTCTCGTTGCACACGCACACCACGGATTGATTTGGTATGTGCCTTGCTGCACATGGTTTGTCTGTCCAATTAAAATTATAATATATATTACAGAGGAATGCATGGCCGCGCAACTTGTATACGTCGAAAATGATCGACAAAGTTAAGCCACTTCCGGCGCGGTCGAAAGTTGGATGAGTGATCGCCGGTGGCAATTTTTTTAATTATATTTTTTTTTTCAGACCTCACCCGACTTCGCATTTGTGGTTTTTTAAAATATCCGACACGAGTTAACCATCTGTCATCAGTTCAGTCAGTACATTTCAAACATAATTTTGTTCCCGAATTATTAATACAATTCATAAAATGTAAATATGACAATTCTATTTACAAAAGTGACGTCATCGTAAGAGGCCCACCGTTTTTGTGCGTAGGTAAAAAATACTTACAAATTTTAACTCGCACTCGCTCAATATACAAAGGGGCATCTGTAAATGACGACACTAAAATACGTTCCAGTAAATCACCTTTATTTTTAACTATATGTAACTTATCTATTTGTAAAATAAAAGCAAATCGTACTATTTTTCATCTTCTGTAAAGCTCCTCCGCTTAAAATAATCTTATCTAACCGTAACCTAAGTTTACATTAAATTTTTATATTACAAATATAGTTACTATTTAAGTGCGAATCATGCATGCGAACATGACTCCTTAATTTTGTTGTTTATAATTGTTTTGATGGATTTTTCCAATATGTTTTTTGTGGTAATATCAAAAATTTAAACACTTTAAGGGTGACAGATCGATGGATGACGTAGAATTAGAGGCAGGCCTCACGGAACTAAAATTTTTAGTGGTATTCACATTTAGTAGTAATAAATTCAGTAGCAATTACAGTATAAAATTAAATTCATGTATCCTTGTCATCTGTCCAGGCTTTGTGTTGCGTGTAAGATCGACTACAGACCCTCAACTAAATCTTGTCCTCAGGTATGTTTTGTAAAACGTGGGAATAATTTACGGTTCTATGTGGAATCGGTGTTCGGCGTTAGAAAATACTCTTGATCTTCATTCATGTACACATTCTTTATTGCATTATATATGTGGCAGTATAATTATATACACACGTACAAACAATACCTCGTTAGATGTAGCGAGTGACAGAGAAGCAGCATTTTCTAATTATAAAATTTGTTTTCATTCAAAACAAGCTTCTGAAACTAGGGTTTCAGAAGCAGGATTTTGAGTAATGTATATAAAGAGTTAAATATTATGAACTTACCAGCAAAAGTTACTTGTACACTAAATACAAGCAATAAAATATCAATGAACAGTTTCATTGCAAAAACATAAGCGTAAACAAGACTCAGAATAACACAAGTTTACAGAACAGAAACACGGACTTGATTGATTCAATGAAGTGACAGATACTGGAGTCGACTCAATTCGGTCATTTGTCCTGCTCTAAGGTTAAAGTTACGTATGAGATAGCATATTTATCAATATCTATCCTACAACGCTATCAATAACCCTTGTTGCGATTTCGTTCAGATGATTTCATTTACTTCATTTAGTGTTATATTGTTATGTTCAAAATATAACCAAGTAGATATTCGTATTACTTTTTATTTTAATAGACCTCCCTTATGGTTAACACTTCTCAAATTGGAGAGGTCAATCTGTATGACTGTTTTAATTTACTAAATGTCTTTAACATTTGTAATCTATACGCCTATGAAATATTAGATAGTAATAAATTAAATTTTCCTATATCTTATTAAAGATTGATTGTTCTTATATTGTTTTAACATGTAAAGATGCATACTTTACAGTTTTTAGGAACAGTTATGTAGTCTTTGGCGATCGTTTTAAATATTCTTAGATACATAGACATAGATAAATAGTTGACGAGTATCCATGCAGCGTAAAGCTGATGCTGTTGCGCCTATTCTGGAGGCAGTATCAAACCAGATATATGAATAAATCTGATCACATTATCATTTTAAACATAGTAAACAACCGACAAAGCCTCTTTTGAATATTTTGTACAAAATAAAATAAATATAGGGTGTTTGTAGATTTGTGTAGAATTAAAATGATTATATTGTTTATAATTATTTATTACTAGGAATTCCTGATGCGAAATATTCTCCTTCTAATACATGTAAATATACAACATATTTTTCGTATTACAAATTATTATCTGCTTAGGTGGGAACTTACATAGTAATAAAATACTTAATATGAATATAGCGTAATTATCTCGCCTTTGCGCAAAGATATGTGGACTGTGTAGATTGTAAATAATCGATTGATGGGTAACCACTAGCGGTGTAATTTCTTGCACATTTTTATGCTTCGGAAAGCCCCACGTAGCAGTCAGTTCCAGATTTTATCATGTATGGTAGCTCTATGATCCACTTCAAAGCCACTCCAGAGACATTAAAGGAATTTGAGAAGTGTGGTGGTGTATTAAGCAGCTGTACAACGTGTTAAGCAACAGAACAATAAGGGTTACAGTCAAGTAAAGCTAGAGCCTTACTGGTTTCAGAAAACCATTTTAAGCCAAACATATTTAAATGATCGTTGGATAACATAAAATGCGTGACGGGCAGTAAGTCTAGGCGCGCGCTTTTAAAACATATTCTGGTATATCTTTAAACAGCCCGACTGCATTGTATAAAAATTCTATAGTGGTAATGGATTCCGCCTCGAGAGTGATGATGATGTGTTGTTCTCCCAATTGGATGGTCACCGTTTTCTTGATCCCACTGCAAACGAAATATATTCGACTTTATAACGAGTATACTTACCACCTCAAGCAGAAACAGCCGCACATGAAATTGAGGTCGATTACAGATAGGTTTTTGATCCCGTTAACTGAGTTTGAACGATTTTGTTATTTTTATGTGGGAACAGAAACAAATGGGCATGCATGCCACCCGATATTAAGGAATTGCTGCAGCCCGTTTTTATATTAAAGGAAAAAGCAAAAGTCTGGCAAAGTATTTTTTTTATAAAATCAAAGTATACAATAACACACAACAAGCATACAGTCCATCTGACTTTAACTGGTCACTGCTGGGCATCAATCAACTTCATTAAGAACCAGAGATCCACTTGAATTGATTACAGATGTGATGCTACTCCCGAGGACAGAGATTATTACCCAGCTTTTAAGTTTAGATGCCAACCACATATTTCTGCATAATGCGAGTAAGCTTCATGCTACAAATGGATGTGGCGTTGGTACCATACCTGCCGAACCGTTCAGGTTTTACCACCTTACAAAAAAAACACTATACTACTATTACACTAAACTATACTATACTAGAGTAATGTCTTATCACTACTGTTATAGAATTATATGGTACTTTTATCGCCCATATCAATGTAATAAAAATAAGCAATGTCACGGAATTTACAATAATGGAAATTGACTTACGTGTTGTGAATAATGAAGACTATAGTGTTTCTTGGCGTAAGGAAAGCTACGTGGTCGTAATTAGGCACCACATCTTCGGGGTCACTGCAACAGATATCATCGTAATTGCGACATCATTTCCGCGTAAAAATCGTTTGTGTTATAGTTTTTTTCCACCGGCTTTTTTCTCCTCAAGCATGTCAACTTTAGACAACAGCATACGTAAAGCTGATGTACTGATTCATTACGAGTATGTAAATATCTTATAATAAAATTAATTAAATCTCATTCATTAAATCTCAAAACAATAATTGTTAGAACTTTTCCTGTTTGTCTGTGGGTTTTGCGCTTTAATCTTAGTAACGATTAACACACTTTCGTGTGGTTCTCACAAATGTATTGCTGTAAGCTTCATGACACATAAACTATGTGTTTCAGCCCTGAACTAATAGCATTATGATATAAAGGCATAATTCGAAGTAAAATCTTGTATGGGTTAACCGGGTATACACCACATACAAATTTTTAACGTAATTCAATGCAACAGATTCCGATTGAATTGTATAAAAGCCGGCCTTAATGTTTAGAAGCCAACAAACATCTGTGATTAAATTTATTTGAGATTATTTTTATGTATATGATTGATTGAACAGTCCAAAAGCAGGGGATACGAAATGTCCAAAAACTTCCATTTCGTAAATCTTATTAACTCTTTGGAAACGGCACACAAAAATAATTTACTAGAAGTAGTAATCGATGGGATCCATCATGGGAGCAATTTCCAGGATATTAATGCGACGAGAGGCTGGCGGTAAAAACTTGGAAAAATGTGCTAGCGCGTAGAACATTGGTTGTTTGTAGAACTCGTCGTTAGTCGCGTTCACTATGATGGCTGCATCCACGTAATTCTTGATCCAGTTGGGTCCGCCTTCCAAGTCCAGACACAGGTTCCAATCTGTCCATCCGCTTACTGCATTCCGCAGATCCTTCAATTTTAAATAGAAAGTAAATTTAAATTTTCTACGGCAAGCGTATCAAATTTAATTTTCAAAGTGATTACGAATTGCAAATAAGTTAATTATTATATCTTGTTTTAGAAATCTCTTTATATTGTCTAGTCTAGTGTAGTCATAGTTCTGTCATTTCTACCGAATTCTTAAATAAATATCTATTATCATTTTCTTGGATTGTATTTTCTTCTGTGTAAGTTTAATTCATGTTATTGACAAAATCTATTAACAGTAAAAACTTCCTCATAGAATTCTACCAATCCGTATAAAAACATATGTGACTATGTCCATAACAGCTGTTATTCTGTTCCAACCAAGCAATATGAAAGTTAATGAGAACGATGACGGTAGAAACGTTCAATTAAAAAAATCACATTTGTCACTAATATTGCAAATTAAAATAAAGGAGGGGATATTTACTTGAATAATATACTTTACGTAATCATTGGCTCTGTCCCATGATCCTAAGTCCACTTTAGGATAGTCAGTAGGTTTGGCACCTGAAAATATAACTTAATAATATATAAATGATAATAAATATCGGACAATAACATAATGTAGCGGCATCAGTGGAAGGGAATTGTAACACGCTAATAGTATTGAAAATAAACGAGAGCGCACACCCACAACCAACCGTTTCAATTTATTTTTTCAAATTAAATTAGGGATGTGTGAGAAGAATTATAATTTCGCTTAGGTAACAGTGTTAAATATATCAGGAGGAAAGTCTGAGATTCGTCAAAAGGAAATGAAACGAGCAAAATCGGGCCCGTTCTACCCTCCTGACTTGCCGTAAATCTACTCTGCGCACGGCTTGTGGATCGGTTCTTCGGTCGGAAAGGGTGCGTTTACCCAGGCATCTTCTCAGAAGGTTAAATATCCCCCTGATTCGTTTGTATTTATCGTTCGAAACCCAGTAGGACCTCTCTTAATCTTATATTCTGTCAATATGTATACCGTGCAGTAAAATATTGCTCAATTATCTTATTCTATTGCACTAGGTTGATGAGCAAAATAAAATTAGTCAGGAAACCTTAGATTACCTGCACAAGCTTCAGTGCCCATAATGAACTTATCTGAAAAGTCCCGAATAATGTCGGATAATACTGTTGCGGGGACATATTCGTCCATGTACCAATGCACTGCGATGCCGTCAATATACTCCATTGCCCCGGGATTACCCAACAAAAGCTGCAATGTAATTTTATGTTTACATATTTACCTAGCAGTTACAAATTCAGGGTATAGCGTTTTATATTTCTTAGGGTCACATTGGGTCACATAGGGTCATATATTGTCATATACATATATGAAAAAGTAGCACATTCTGTAGCCCATAGACATCCCACTTCAATTAGGACAGGTCTTATCGTGTGTAGGTGTGTTGTTAATGTTCATTTCAGATTAACAAATGATTAGATCAAACCCCGCGTTTGATTGATGCTTCTGTTGACACGAGGTTTTATATCTCCCGCAAACAATTGCGATCACTATTCTGCGCAGGAATGCGGACAGAGTTCTAGGAACCATGATTGGGCACGGATTCCCTTTATATTATTTGGTTTAGACTTTTATTAAAATTGGTTTTGAGGTATTCCACGTTTTATTTGTACATAAAGATGTATGAAATAAATTCAAAAATCAATTATTTAATTACCGAATTAAAGAAGATGGTAATAGAACTCCTCTGATCATCTACAGCCATGATGCCGAGGTTTTTGACTGAACATTTATGTCTCAGTGTAGGGCCCAAATAATTCTGTATATACTCTCCCTGAAATGCAAATAAAATTATGAGCATGTTTCTGCTTCCGTACATCCGTAAACATGTTAAGTTGTTAGTTTATGAGACCTTACTACTTACAACCGTCTGTTAAAAAGGCTTAATTTAAGTTTGTTTTAAAATTTATTACTATTGAATAATATTTAAAAATGGCAACGATGTCAAAAAATCTCATATTTTTGCAATATTTGGTCTCATCCCCTTTTGTTAACATTAAATATAAGACGATTCTAATATGGTTCTCGCATGTTATTAGGGGTTTAATAGATAATGTTATTCATAGATAAATGTTGTGGAAACTTGTCATACAATCGTCATAATCCATTATTTATTATTTTAGTTGTAAAGTAGTGGTTGTAGGATTCAGAGTATGTTGAATGGTTTACAAGCGCAGCGACAATTTTAGTCACAAGGATCAAAAATCTCTGATTAGTGTTCAGTCTTGTTTCAGGTTCAACATATTAAATTGCTATTAAACAGCTATTTAACGTAGCCGAACAATCTCGTTTGTTTCTAATTGAACACAAAGAAATTATATCTCACTTCGGAAAACATACCATTCCACTTGCAGTAAAACCCAGGCTTTGGAATCTCGCCAGCGCGAACATTCCATCTAAAGGTTCATTCGTGGTGGTAAAACCCCACAGATTGATACCAAATTTCTTATACTTCTCCGCGAATCTGAAATATTAAATCAAAATCAGCTGAAAACTTTAAATGAAAAAAAAACACGAAAATTGAATTCCATTCACTACTGAATTATTTGTTAGGACTATGTAGCTAGCAACTGTACGTTTCCGTCTGAAACAAAATTGCATTGCGGTGGATCATGACCACGGCTGTGGTACCTCCGCGGAAGAACTAGTTTAACCATATCTTAAAGGTAAAGGTACAAATTTGGCACAATTGACCCCAGAGCTAAAACTTTCTATTTTCTTAATCAATTTAATTAGCCCATACGTCTAGATTATTTAGTAAACTTAGTTAGAACGTTCTACTCTTTTTTCATTAGTTTAATTTGCCTAAATTTCTTGGTAACTTTAATCAAAAAGTTAAACTTTCTTCTATTAGTCTAGTGTAGTGGCTAAATTTATAAATGTTGTGCACACCTGTAATTGGCATGCGCAAATACATTTTGTTAAATCTTGTGTGGACAAAACCCAATACAAAAATTGTGTGTTATGCTGTTGGCGTGTAAATAAATAAATAAAATAAAAAGAATTTCATTTATCGTCTGGATTACTTAGTTATGTTTGTCAAAACATTTTACTTTCTTCATCATTTAAATTTACTAATATGTCTAGATTATTCGTAGCGTCAATATTATTTTGCTCACTTACAAGCAGTGATAGTCTGCATAAGTCTGGTAATATTTCTTCAGCAGTGTACTTGTCCCGTTGAATTTGTCGTTGCTCTTCATCCAAACCGGCGGGGCCCATGTAGTTGCGAACACCATAATTTTCTGCGTTGCCACTTTTTGGCTTTCAAGTATCATTGGTATCTAAAAAATGGTTTAATAATCATCAATTTTGTAATTTTAGACAATCCTACATTTAAAAGTTTGTCTCTTTGACCTCATCGATTTAAATCTTCACAGAATAAGAGTTATAATAACAAGTGTGTTAAAAATAATACGAAGAAGAAAAATGTGGAAGAGAAGCAGTCCTCTTACAAAAAGTGTTTTTTCCATCATATTATGGTTTCAATCCATGTTGTTCACAAAATGAATTTGTACGACTTCATCGGCTACTTTTATCCCGAAAATATGTTGTTTGAATCCTTATCATTAATTCTATAAAAGTGAGTAATTTGTGATGGCGGTCACTAAGCTTCCATAAATCCTTGCCTTAAGTTTATAATCTTCATCTGTAAGCGAATAATTGGAGAGCTTGGTGTCATCGATGGGGAACTCGTTGTAAGCGTACAGTCGCAACGAAAAGTCACAGCCGCCTATCGGCGTTCGGATCACGTTGTATTCTGAACCGTGCTTGCTGAAGTATGTACTAGGAACACAAAATATACATATGTTATGTCGATTAGATGATAAGATATAACATGAGATTCGCAGGGTTAGACTTAAAAACTAAGGATTTAATTCCGAAACACAAGTTAACGTGTACTTGGTAGTATAAAGGGAGAATACGTGATTCTTCTCAGATTCGTGGGAAACCATACGTGTGATCACGACCAGGGCGCAGGCAGGACTTCCTCAACTTTGTGCCAGCACTGTACAAGTTATTAAATGACCCAGCAAGTAAAATGAGCCGAACAAAAGAGCCGCAAAGGTAAGCGTCGGCTACAAAGGGACCGCGACCAACGGCTTTCGTCGCAGTCGCAAGCAGTGCAAGCGACAATTAAAATCAAAATCAAAATCAAAATATTTTTATTCAAAGTAGATTCTTTACAGAATTCTTTTTGAACGTCAATAAAC
>DWON01011475.1:0-10160 GCA_018251015.1 Phocides pigmalion okeechobee
TTTAATTGCAGATAAATGGATACAAAGTTAATAATTCCTGCGGTAAGATCTGTTAATGACTGAATAACAGTTTAATAGTTATTAATATGGTTTCCATCAAAATAAATATTTATAGGAATGGCATTTTTTCGGTAATCAAAAATCGGAACTGCCGATCTTATAAGAAAAAGCAATATGTAAATCTCATTCTAGAACATATGTGAGTAAAGCCGCTTTGCATGTCTTAGTTTAGTTAGTTTTATATTTTTGTTTAGCTATTAATCAAATTACTAAACGTGATTCTTTAATAGCGATTAAGTCGTTTTATCACATTTAGTTTAAACATTATTATTAATGAAATTACATGCTTAAGACGTTATCTATTTTAATAGGGTTTGCTAACGAGTATAGCTTGTTTAAAAGTTAGACTCATTAGCATTATATTCACTCAATTCATTATATTTTAAATGACAACGCCATCATATAAAAAAATTTAACGTTAAAACTTAATAAAAATAAAAATAAAAATATTAATGTCATATTCTCGAAAGCGTGAAATTTGGGTAGATTCGCATTTTTATGTTGGCAACATAAACTTACACAGGTTGATAAACTATAATTATGAAACAATACGGAGCCAGGTGGATCCACTACAGTATCCAAATTAACTGAAATATATTCATTTTGTATAGGCTTGCAGGTAGAAGATATCTACTGAGAATATCCAGCAAAACTCCACAACTTCACTTTTTCTATTCACACTTGAATATGAGCAAAGTATAGAGAAAACTAGTATTTCGATAGGAACTGGATAGGTATGAGCTGGTGAAACCAAAGTCCCGGAACAATTTTAATACAGGTCACATACTACTGAGGTCAAAGTAATATTTCATATCACTGCAATCATCTCTGTAGTATTGGAAATTATGTTTTGATTGATAGGTTGGAACATTCGCCATGAAGAAAGGTAAACTTACAATAGAGGCTATCTTCTTAAATCTCTATAGGTTTACTTCTTAAGTCTCCTGGAGTAACGCAATTGTGTACCTTACGTAACTTTACGGCTTTAGTTATGTTTAGGGTTATTTGTCCATAGGTTAAAGCGATCACTTAACGTCAGCACTATAGTTAGGTATTTTTAACACCTAAAAAAATGTTATGGCAATTCAGAATGTGGTATTGCGGGGCAACATCGTCGTATCGTTGGAGGGTCAACAGTGGAGCCGCATCATTACCCATGGCTGGTGTCGCTAATGCTGGGACCCAAGCTCCACTGTGGTGGCGCGATCATTACAGACTTCCATATCCTTACTGCTGGACATTGCATCACTTTTGGGTTGGTATAAATCCAAATTATTTTATAAAATGAAACTATTATTTTTATGTAACTCAAATTTTAAACACATATTGCTTGTAACTCTGACTTGGCTGCAGTTAATATAACAACCTTTTATGCAATATTTTCAAATTACGACTTGCTATACATTTTGTATCAGCCATTTAAGATCACATTAGCGGATAAAGCTGTATACTTATTAACGACTATTTATTATTTTAGTCTTCAAGAGTAGTAACACATTGACCTCTGCTTGGACGTTTGAGGTTAGACATCTGTGTTCATGGGCCGAAGCGGTTACTGAATATTAGACTTCTGTCTATAAATAACATTAGTCTATATATAGTTTTTGTTTGTTTTGGCCAGAACTTTATGAATGTGATTTTACAAATGAAAGTTATATTGAATCTTCAACTTCTGTATCTTTTACAGGGTTCATTTTCGCGACCTGACAATAAACATTGGTATGCATGATCGTTTGAGCACATCGTATTCAGTAATGCATCTGACAAACGGAGTGAAGCATCCGAAATTCACGTCTAATGCCGTTAGAGATATCAATGACATAGCATTGTTGACGGTTGAGAGGAAACTGAAGTTCTCAGATAAAGTTCGTCCCATCTGTTTACCTACTCCTGGTAATTACGCTCTATTTACCATATATTACCATTGCTATCGTATGTTAAAATTACTTTATAGCCCCGGAATTTATGTATATCATGAACGATGTGTAAACTTAGTAATGAGTCCGGTCAGAAAATGAAATGGTGACCACACGTGAAATAATATCATGAGTGTTTCAGTGCGGAAGACACGTTAAGTAGTTACGGGAGATCAATGTATGCCAGTCGTTAAATTTTGTCCACAACCTTGCGGAAGGCTTGAAAATGTCTGATAATCTCCAAAAAATTTTAAGCAAAAGGTACTTATTTTAGGTTTCCCTAATGAGAAAGATTACACCATTAGTTCACGATTCTGGTCAAGTACGGATTTCCAGACGTCACGCACTTTTGGGAACTTTTATAGAAAACTATCAGGCGTCTAGATTTCCTCACAATGTTCTCTAGCCACGCTAATGCAGTGCATGATTACTTTTTAATACGCTTCTGATCCTGTAGGTAGACCTACTCAGCAACGGGGCAATAATGGGTTTAGTGTTAATTATTTGTTGGTCATCATATTTGAAGCTTTAAATAATGTTCTTTAAAAACCAGACCTGGATTTCCAACACGTGGAACTAACAGTAGCTGGATGGGGCAAGACACGACAAGGTGCGATGACTTCCTCCCGGTTCTTGTTGGAAACCAAAGTGAAAATTATACAGACACCAGCGTGTAGCAAATCAGCTATATACAAGAACAACCTCGTTTCTGATACTATGATGTGCGCTTATAGCTTAGGAAAAGATGCTTGCCAGGTTAGTTGCTATGTTAATCTAGGTTAGATTTTCATTATAGGGTTCTTTATCTATAAGGCATTTCGCACTTGAGAGTATAATAAAGTTTTTGATACCAGAATAACTTAACAGATTCAAAAAAATATCAATATTGTTGCACTTCAGAAAACACAACACGCATTAATAATGCAATAAAAACATTTGTTTTATGCAGAAGTAATAAGATAACTCGTGAAATAAAATGACATTTTTACAGGGAGATAGTGGTGGTCCCCTTTTTGCGACACATCCAAGGACTCATAATAAAAAGTGGTATCAAGTCGGTAAGCATTCCTCATTAGAAATAGTCAAATTACCCACAGCTAGTAAGCGAGTTAACATTTCTCGATGTGATTTCTAAGGATATTTAACTACATTTATTTGAATTGTTTCTATTTGCGCAATATTATGGCATTTTCTATAATGATTGAAAATCTTGAAATCATCATATGTAATATACACCTGCTAATATTAAAAAAACTAAACTCTAGCGACAATTTCCAAAATATATAGGAAGCGGCAATATTATAGAGGGTATTTGTAATGTAATTCATATACATGTTTACAATTTTAAAACAATCATTCATCGTGCTTTGCAGTACATTCAGAAAAATCTTGCGTAAAGTTGCTTTTTTTTACAAATATGTCTGCTTTACCATGCATTTTTATAGGAATACAGTAACGTAAACTCAGTTCTATGGCCAAAGATTTAATTAAATCTAGTGTACATGACTTAACACTTTCCCTGCGGCGTAGAACATTGCTGTGTATTGCGCAGCGCAACACGCTTGCGGCTTGTACACACGTATGTTTTACGTATAAATCTATATGGATTACGGGAGAACAAAAGTGCTGTTTACTTCGACGCTACAAGACTGGGGGCGGATATTATGTCTGTTTATTTGTAGATGCTAAAAAATATAATATTTTACATTATTCTAGAATTCTAGAATAATGTAAAATATTGTATTTCTCTCCAGAAATAGGCTCCAGTTTAGTGCTGTCTTCTGTAACACTGTCCTGATCTAATATATGAGCGCCGCGGCGCCGCAGTCAAAGTGTTAATAACGTTAAAAGGACTTTTAATTTTCAAGGTATTGTGTCCTGGGGAATTGATTGTGCAATGCCAGATTATCCAGGTATTTTTTTATTAATGATAGTATTTTATTGCAGTAATTAACATGTAAAATATATATAAATTACCCAAAATACAATTTTATATTATCTAAACTCTTTGAACTAAGTTGTGGTTTGTGCTTTCAGGTGTTTACACTATTGTTTCAAAATATATTCAATGGATCAAGAATGAAACCAAATCTGGAACTTATTGTGTATAACAATCAAAAATGTGCCTTTATAATGAATTTAAAATTCCTTGCAGTTAATAGGTTTGATAAGAAAAGAGATTCAATATGTAATCTTGAAAATAATAATGTTTATTTATTATTTAAAAATCGTTCCATAGCATTTAATCAAAACACAATGATGTAATTATATTATTGCCTGTAGATTATATTTGACATTTGATAGATGATAGACAGCGGCTCTCTCATTGAGCCGACTGTCTTAGTCCTCAGGAGTAGAGACGCAATTACGACCTCTGATAGGCCTTCAACCATTTTGAAGTTGTATGGATTTTTTAATTTCATGGCCGGCAGTAACTACTTGACATTATGTGGTCTGCATGCTTTTTTGCTACTTTCACACAAAAAAATACCTTTATTATAAATGAATAAATATGTATCTAACATTTAATTATTTTAAATATAGCATCTTCGTATGTTTTGTAGATGAAGTCGTAAAATTGTCACGTGTGTAAATAAGTTTGGTTTTCTAAATTGCATTCTAGACTTATCTCGTAAGTAAATTACTACGTGACGGAACTATTGTCTTTAGAAAATGAAGTGCGTTAGCATCACGCTTAGTACAAGGCTAGTTCTAATAGTATTGTAAGAATAGAGGCTGTGCTGTCACTTTCAATCTACATAGTTTTTTTTTTGAGAAAGTATCGCTGTAATAGATTATGAGAGTTGTGTGTTTTGAAAGAAATCAAAAATTATCCGCATAAAAAATATTTCATAAAGGAATTTTGTATTTATTTGTCATTTTAATGGGAAACATAATATTACCTGAGATGTGTAAGTTAAAATCTGTGGTTCTAATATGTGTTTTAATTTATCGTGTACGATTGACAAGGACATTACAGCATGGATAATTTGTGCGATACAAGTCCATGTAAGGTGTAAATAAGCGTCACATATCGGTCGCGTATACTCTGAGGCGGTGCACTTACAGTGAGTACATGAAACTGTAAAATGCAAGCGAGCGTTTTCATTCTCATCGTCATACAGGTAATTAATTATAAATAATATTATTAGCTATTTGCTTCAAGTTGATATTTTGTTTTAGCTTGAGTAAGAAAATAAAAATAAATTATTTTTGTAGGTGCTTCGTGTTTGGGGGTTTGACTGCAGTAAGTGCCTTTAGATTATGAAGGTAATAATATTGTAGGAATATTAAGAGAACCGTCATTTGGACTCTTATCAAGTACTCAGAGTATTCCGATGATATACTCAAAACAAGCGTCCTATGCATTCATACTTATTTCATTTAAATACCAATATGTCCGATATGTACCTAAAATCAGCTAGAATTCATATCGAATCGCAAATCGCTTTAATGCAATGCAGTAAATTCAATGATCAAGGTCGTTAAGAGACTCGTAAAAGAAATCAAATTCTTACTTTTATTGTTTATTGAGTGTAGACTAAGATTGTTGCTGTTATTGATTTTTCGTGTTTTTGATATTTATTTTATGCTGCTTTGGGGTTAACAGGATTTATAAACAAGGAGAAACGGTAGTTATAAGCGATAAAAATTACTAAACATAGTTAATTGATTTCTTTCTTATTCACTAAATTGATAATCTATATCGTGAAATTTATATGATAGTTTTTATTGACTTGTCAAAGGCTTGTGTAGTTTATTTACTGACTTTGAGAAGGTATAATATATCACGTGAAGTTTAAAATTTCCCATAGTTTTATTTTAAATAGCTTGGGATAAATGCCACACATTCATTTAATTTCAAACTAGGTTGAGCTTGTACCATAATGACCAGACAATTAATAAACAATACAATACATAAAATTTATGACTACTCCTTTACTATTGGGTACTGTGGATCAATTCTTAGAATTAATTTATTATGAATGGACAGAATGTGGAAATCCCCCCGCATTGGCGTCGATGAGAATAGTAGGCGGTCGGAGAGCAGTGCCGCACTCATTCCCTTGGACTGTTGCGATACGAAAGAACGACAGGATGCATTGTGGAGGGGCTCTAATCACCGATAGACATGTGCTTAGTGCAGGACATTGCTTCAAATGGTATGTAAATGCTATGTACATACCAAAATGAAAAGAAACTGAGCGATGTAGTAGAAATTGCACCGATCGTCCATGGTGTTGCCGCCTCATTTACTTATATGGCGACTACTTCAGTTCTAGGAAGTAGTACAACACTCCTGTAATGGACTCTAAGTGAAGTTTCCATATTTATATAGATATCTGTATTTCTTTGAAGCGGAACTACTGACCGCTTGTTGGCTTCTTATATCTCGTGGAACAATAAACATTGTTTACGTAGATATTATGATAACGAAACTTTTAAAGAGGAAGATTCTAATTTCCTTTTGTTATGAGAGTCAAGTGGTTTTTGGGGTCAGTGGATATTATCCTCTTTAATATCCTAGAACAACACCTTTCGGGGGCATCTAAATACATTCACTTGCATCAGAAAAAGTAGGTCTTTTCTATATTTACATAATTGTTTCTTTTTTCAACGGCACTCCAAAATCGTGTGTGCCCAAGAGCTCCAACATTCTCTATGATTCTGGTTACCCGAATAAGCTTTGTTAGTAATACGACATTTACAGGGATAACATAAAACAATTACAAGTGCTTATCGGTCTGGACAACCTGGACGAAATGACGGATGTCGAGAAGAGGAACATAAGCAGCGCTATAATACATGAGAACTTTGCTTCATCGGCAGTCAGAGATACAAATGACATCGCTATAGCCACTTTGAATGAGCCGGTTAAATTCAAAAGCACAATTTTGCCAATATGTGTACCTGAGCCAGGTGAGGTTTTTTTTATAAAATTTAAATAAAAAACGAGCATGCAGTCCACCAGGTTATTGCCGCAGTATTACACTGTATATATCAGGAGTCTCACCTGACGTTGATCACAAATCATCATCACATATCATTGCCACTCCTGTAAGTGAACCTAATCACATGGTAACAATCACCCGTGAAACAAAATAATTCTTTCACGCTGGAAATTGTTATGGAACAGGAAACTGGTCGGACTATATACAGATTCTACCGCATTTTAATTATAATGCCTTCCATTGTACATATCAGATTTTAAACACTAAAAATATAAATTCAGATTTTCATAATTATATCTGTAGATAATAGTAGTGGGTAGCTGATGTAGGTATCATATGGAATAATTGGACACGTAATTGATTGCTTGCTTTACAGATCAAGATTTTTCTACTCAAACCGGTACTATCGTTGGATGGGGGCGCATCGGCGTCGAAAAATCTTCTTCTAAAGTGCTTTTAAAGGCCACTTTAAAAATTCTCACAGATGAAGAATGCATGAAGTCTAAATTGGCGCAACATCTCCAGCCTATGATGATGTGTGCTTTCTCTAAAGGCAGGGACGGATGCCAGGTACAATTAATTAGTATTCGTGCACCGTTAGGCTTCTTTATCACGGCAAGAAAGTACCTAGTGCCGTAGGCACGTGATAGGCGTCAGAATATATGGTATGATTCATTAGGTGTTTTATAGGTATTTCTATTCATTCAAAATGCAAAGCTGATAAGGATTGCTATGCTGCAACAAATTAAAATGGTAATGCGTTAAATTTATTTCATAACTTTAAATCATACTATAATTCAAATTTACCTTTCTATGGTAAGTTAGCATAATACCATAATAATACCCACACAGGACTTAATTATCCTATTAAAATAATTTGAAGGGATTTCAAATCTCATTTATTTGGTATTTATTTAATATACTTTTAATATAACATGAAATAACGCGTCGTTACCGTTACCTAAATTAGGTAATGGCAAACTTTATGGCAACCTTCACACTGGGTTGCTTTGAAGGTCACAAGCGAGCATAAATTAAACGTCCCACGCAAAGGCTACTTAACGATAAGATGCCTTGGACCTTACCACGTATGTTTTGAAACTATCACATATTAGAATCATCATGTTTTACACATTATGTATATTGATTTAAAAAATCATATGATTATATATTCCTTGCTACAAGAAAAGAAGAGGATAATGCTTTAATTTTATGATAATGTCATATATCGTTACTAACGTCGTATATAAGCTTATAGTGACCCTGCTTCGAAGATAATATGAATGAAACGAAATGAAACGTAACTATTATTATTTCTGATATTTTAGGGTGACAGTGGTGGACCTTTGTTAGTTTTTGAACCGAGTGGGAGATATGTGCAAGCAGGTACCCATTTTCAATTTAAAGTTACATATTATTATATCTCAATTTGCTTTTCTCGGGTCCTGGATGTTTTTGGACCCGGACATTTGGAAGGCTTGCATGGGGACACAGGTACAACATGTAGAGGCCTTTTTGAGACAGGTTGCTGATGTGGTGAGTACTGTGTAGGTATCATCCTCGACCGCACAATATGATACACTCGAAGATGATCCCCACATAGTGGACAGGAACTATTGCAAATGAAAAAAATAATGGGATACGGGGCTATTGGGTTGAAATTTCGAGAGACTAGTAACTGGACTATGTAGAACTATGATCAATTAGTCATATTATTCTATATTGAGGCAGGTGGTGACTCATTGGATGGGCCCCCGTGAAGTGGGGCCTGCGGGTAACATTTGCGTGAGTGGCTAAGGGGTGTCGAAAGGTGCGGCTCCGAATTCACCATCATGAGAATGATTCCATCATGAGCGGGTTTCCTCGATATTACGCCATTAGACACTTCCACCCCCGAGCATATAGCTCTAACGAATGCATTCTGGCCGGCCACTAAAGCAAACATTAAGGTGGGGGCCCGTTCGTCTCGATCTCCACTTCGCCTACCGGAGATACTCGGGAAAACTCTGGTCCGTGGTGTCGTTACTCACCAACAGCTCGCCACAAATTATTGTTTATTAATATTTTAACAAGTGAGAACTACTTAAAATTTTTGATATATCCTGAAACATTCTCTCATACTTATTATCTTGTTATCTGTAAGGAAGCTCAGTGCATAATTATGACACAGATTAGGTATAGATCAAATTTTATTGAAAAACGTTCGTATCGTACAAGTGGAACAAACAAATCATGGTAGCATTTATAACATTACTAAAGGTACACTTAATAATTAATTTTCTTTAGGTGTCGTATCGTGGGGTATTGGATGTGCTGATGCTAGATATCCTGGTAAGTTATTAATTTTAATGTTTCCGTGTTACAAATACCATATTGAGAAACACCGGGGAAAATCTGAGTGTACGAAATTGGTAATAAAATGATACTTTCCACTTACAAAATTTTTGTGATGGTAACACTCAGAAAACATATATGTGAGTTAGATTACCACATAATAATTTATATGATTTCAGGCGTCTATACCAAAGTAAGCCTATACGTAGATTGGATTCATAAAAATACTGCCAACGGAAAAACTTGCAATAAGGAGTAATGGTGTCATTAGAAACTTATTATAAGTGAGAGTGGTAATTTAACATTTATTAGTATGTAATAAATAACATTATTAAGTACCATGTTTAATGTCTTTTATTTAAAATTATGCTTACACTACATTATATTTTCATTGTTGCCGGTTAATATATTATAAGTTTAATTATTGAATGTCATTGACGCGCTATTGGGAGCTCATCTCGTTAAAGACATATCAGTTATTACCTACGTTTGATATTTATGGTCAAGTAATATTATGCTTGATTATTACTTGAACGGGCAAAATAAATTTATTTATTTGAAAACATAGCGGTGTTTTATCTGTGTATGATTGAATGTATGTTCATCGTTAGAATTTTATTTTATTATAAAAACACATAGGTTTAGACAGAAATTGTAATTTGATTACAGACAACTCAGTAATTTATGAGAATAAAAGTTAATGATTTACAAATAGTTATTTCATTAATTTTAGTCACAAAGCTTCGCAGTTACTTAACCTGTTTTGAAATCTGTCTACTCATTTAAGACTTAGTGCCATAGATGGACACAAAAGTAAAGAGATGTAGCAGCACAGAAGAGAGCTCTGAAAAGAGCTGTTTTACTCACCGCACGCTACCTTTGAATTGACGTCTCATAG
>DWON01011476.1:0-10160 GCA_018251015.1 Phocides pigmalion okeechobee
GTTGAAATCTGGGACGGGAGGAATTGACTTTTTAATATTCATAAAAGGTTACAAATTAAAAATACTCACAATACATTACTTCTATATATTTAAAAAATGAGTGCAAGTAAATACTAGTATAATACATACATCATTTACTATTTATGTAGTCCGCTAATTGCAGTAATGTGCTCAAAAATTGTAACATTTCGTAAACAGATAGCCTTTAAGACGCAACTTAAGTAAAAGACTTCTTTAGTGTAACTGCTGAACAAAAATGTTCTCTATTCAAGGGATTTGGATCACGACCAAGTCACTACTTCGTTGGCTGTTTTGTGGGTTACACGTGCCTCAATGTGTTTTTTATCTATGACCGGAAAGTTTCTTCGTAATATTTTTGTTCCCTTTATGAATTCATTTTTTCACTTTCACTATAATTATCGTACGTTAAGCGCTTGTGAACAGATTAGGTATCTAAAGTAGCTGTGTAAATATGGAAGTGTTAAATAAAAGTAATCGAGCCACATTAAAAATCGTTATTTTTCTTTATATAAAGACGAAAAATAAAATAAGTATTTTTCTACATCCCAAAATAGCTTAGAAACATTTTTTATCTCCTAAAATTCTCATCTTCTATTTATTTATACTTTTCATATAAGACAATACCCCTACTAAGTTATTGGTATAGAAGTTTTATATGTAAATTGACCTAAACGGAATACTATACCTATTTCTTTTTTTTATTAATACTCTTTGATAAAAATATTCTTACCTGTAATATCCATAGCGCAAACCTGAGTTCTCATTAATTAAGGAAAAGATCTTGAATAAGAATACAGACTGAAATTGTCATCTGGATAAAAATCTGACTGCATTATCGGAGAAAACCTATCCCGAGGCTATAGAAACGTGTAACTAAAAAGGAAAAATATTACAATGTCTACGTACCCGTAGGTGTGAGTGACCGTAAACTTTGAAAGTAAAGTTACAACTTATTCGTTTCTGCACTTCGTTGCACATACAAATAATATACTTATATCTGAAGTTCTACTCATACTTTTCTCACAACAAAAATGGTGGGTAAAAACTTTTCTTTGTATTATACATTTTAAATAATGACAAGCAACACGTTACGGATTTTCCACGGTGAAGGTAAGAATATCAATACGATATTTTCATAAGTTTACGCATTTATCCGAACTCAATGGTTATTAAGTAAATTTCATACAATGCTAACCTACAGACCCTTATAAAAAAGGAATATATAGAAGTGACAGTATTTTAAAAAACTTTTCCTCCTCGTTGCCAAGTTACAATAGTGTATATTGGCTTGATTTTCTCCTCCTAAGGTGCTATTTGTTTTCCTCTGTTCCTTCGCCAATACTCACAGAATATAAATATAGGTAGCTAACTACGTGACGATAAAATATAAATTCGTTAAAATTATACTATTAGATAATGAGGAATCCTACAAAAACTTTAAATTTTAAGTTTTTTTTTATCAAAGCGATGAATTTATATAATCCGTATATTAGACATTATTCTTTTCTTTTTAATTAAGAAAATATTTCCAAGCTGGTGCAAAAATCGCCGAATAGGTAAAGACGAACATAAACTATTTAGACACTTGGAATTATCGTTTATGATATTTTAAAATAGATGTCTAACGCAGTACATGACACAATATAAAAATATATCGGGTTTTGCTATTAATATCATTTGAAGAGAATGGCAGTCTGACGCCACTTAGAGGAGATTACAAAAGATGCTAAGACACGTGGATCGAGTAGCGACGGGCGGTCACCCGGGCGACGGATTGTAGGCGGCGCCAAGACTTCAGATTTGTTAAACATAATTGACGAATTCATTTTTATTTCAGTTTTCGGCTCGATCGAACACTGCTTATCTTTCCATGTACAAAAATAAATTGAAATATGATTATAGTACAATCAAAACTTTATAAGCACTTATACATATTATATGTTGGGTTCTTGTAAGGAATAGTTTAGATTAAAACGAGCAAGAGGTAATAGAGTGCTAATTGAAGTGTATAATTACAAATCGCACCACCTGTTAAGTGTAGCAAGTTTTCAAGAACAGTAGGGCGGGAAAGTGAGGCACGAGGCGAATGGGCGGGCGCTGCAGTCTCGCTTGCACACAGTGCACCACCCCCTTCGCTAAATGCATTGCAATTGCAGTCCGCGTCGACGTGCCGTCGCAACTGCTCGCCAGCTGCGCTAGTCGTACCCCTCGGGCACATTACGCGACCTGTAACGAGTTACCAGGCTACTAGGCTCACTGAGGAGGTAAGTCGCCCTTACATTCCTATCCCTGGCGCACTCACACTTACCACGGCTTCTTACTTCCTTCTCTCTCGTCCCGAACACTGTTACCGCGGTTTTCCCTTTTATTGCTGGAATGTGGGAAAACAGGTTTTGGTGCCCCAACTCTCTCTTTCAATTTGTAACCACTTCATGATCACTGAAAGTCTAATGAGGATAGAGTTTAATTTATGATGGTTCAGTCGCAAATGTTACCGTGTAACTTATTAAGTGTATTTAAATATGAGAAATTTTTATAACGCGTTTTATGAGTATAGGCGCATTTTTCCGTATCTTACGTAAAATTACGTAAATTTACAGTATGGACCTACTTTTATGTATTGTAAATATGTCAACTGTTGAGTTTATTATGCAACAAAATAAATAAATCAGGCAATAAAAAAAAGTATGAAGTATAAGTATATGTAATTTTAATAAACAACGCGAAACTCAAATCGCAATAAAAAGCGTGTGTTGACATAATATTAACCCTGCCGCATCACATTCATAAATCACTCATTCTGTTGATACAATTAAAGATATAGATTTGTAACAGTTTTTATAAAATCAGTTGTAAAGTAATAAAATAGTCTGTAATTTAAAAGAATTCTATCTTATGTCTATAATATTAAAAGTACAGTGTGAAATAAATTGCAAGGCTTATGGGATGAGAGTTTAATACTGTTCAAATCACGACTGACTTCTCCGACAAATTGTCGGATATCTCGTCGAGTCAATGCCAAATAGTACCAGGCAAACAGATATAGGTAGAGAAGTCTGTTACAGGCTATCGCCTCGCTTGACGACGGTGCGAAACGCGTAGCGCGGCGGCCGGGCCTGCCACCCGCCTACGCACTCACACTCCTAACCTAACTACGACACAGTACTAACGAAAATCAGTTTTTCTCTTACCCGTCGATAGTTTAAAATTAAATGTCATTCTGGCTGCGGTTAACACTTAATTCGAACAACGCATAATGTTATTACTTCGCAATTTAATTCATTATAACTTGATGCGATTGTTGTGATTGGTTCAGGTGATAATGACGGGGGCTTTTAATGCAATTGATATTGAAAGCGGATAAAAAAATCACATTTGACTCTCCACTTAAATTTTCTCGCTAATTAATTAATATATTGATATGGTTTATACATCGTGAATCTGAATACTTAAATAACAATATTTTGTGAGTGGAGTATTATTAAACTTAAAAAAAACAGCTACTTGCCTACTACTACTACCTACTAGTTTCAGTACTATGATTAACCTTTCTTGAAGTATATTTTATAGGTACATATAAGAATTATATCATATAAATATTATAATTATAACGTTTTTACATATATAAATAATATTAATTTTGTATTAAATCGCTTAAATGGATTATTATTGGATAATGATGTATTTATAAGTCTCTACTTTATCTATGATGATACCTTCTTATTTTTTAATCTTTGCCTATTTAACTTCTGCCATAAATTTACGTTATACATCCTGGGTTGACTGACTTAGAAAGCTATTAACCATGGAGGACTTGTAACATAATTTTATATAGGTGACACGAAAACTCAATTAATAATATGTTACTTCAAAATGTTCAACAAAGGAAATGCGAACCACCTGACATGAAGACATTAATCCGTAGGCTAAATGTTCTACGGATCATAGATTCATTGCTGTTTCTAACGTTTATACGAATTGGAATGACTCTTATGGGTACGTACATATATCTGTCTTAAATATGATATCCTTCAAACTAGAATAACGCAACAATTTATTGTGGTAATAAGTATAAGCGGATATAGTTGGTACCATTTCATTTTAGGTAATTATATTTTAAATTGTCTTTAACTGAAATTCCACATGAAAAGCAATTCCAAAAACAACGGAAAGATATTTTTGAATAAAATACGTAAAATTTAAAAGTTAATATAATCTTTTTTTCTTAATTAGCGCTTAGTAACCGGAGGGTTTTCAAAGTAATTGGATTAATAGATTATAATAATGGCCGATTTTACCATTATCTTAATCCGTTTTTTCACGACATGAAAACATCTAAGTCGCTCTTACCGTACCTAATATTTGTTTACTTCGAGTTTAGAGCTACTTTTTGGAAAATATACATTGTTTTTCACTGTGATTTTATGGGGGCAATTGTTTTTATATAATATTTTAACAAATTGTATTAATTTAGGCAATATTATATTTAAATTAAATACCTGATCTATTTAAAGAGAGATATAACTAATACATTTTATAAAAAATACTGTAAGCATTAACATATATTGATTATGACAAAAAAGAGACGTTAAACACTTTATTACACAAAAATAAAACATAATATAATGTTTAGTACGTTATTCTGTAAACTAAAATTCGAATACTTGAACTACATTAACATAAATTACGATATTTTTGAGAACTCGCAAACTATTATTTGAGAAAAACGATATGAGAGACCAATAAAATACTTTAAGCGTTAGTAAAACTCAAAAAATACTTCGCAAAGAATGCAAAATGAAAAGGACATAAATTGTTTTTGACAATTTATCAAATTAGGATTTTTTCGCTGGAAAATTGGACTTAATGAATCTGTAAGAGTTACATACAATGAAAATGTTTAAAAACGCAGCCACGTTGCCCGATGCTTCGTACAATTTGGCTCAAGTTCAAACCAGTCCTATGAAGTTCCACTGAAATTTACGGGAGGCTTACGAGAGAATTTACTCCGTTAATATATTGACAAATTTCGGAGTAACTAAATATAAATCCTTCTTTTCATTGGCTAATATCTTACTATCATTATTTAATAAGTGCTTGTTTAATAATAGAATAAAGTAAATAATATTTTTATAATAACATTTTTACGGATATGTAGGCAAATATCTTAGCTTACTTCCATTTGTATTTAAAACCAATGGAATTTGAAAACTTAGTCTTATATTTTTCAATACCAAACATTTAATAAACCTACTTTATGCTTCCTATATCCGTTTTTTTATTTAACTAACCTTATTCGCTACGCAACTCTACCCTTCTGATACAGTAATGGTTTCCGTCGGGCGGCTAACTATTTTATTCACCACGCTTAACATTTTAGATCAAACTCGACATTTTTCTGTCGTTAGATGCAATCTATTTACGTCCTGCTGTTACGCATGAGTCCAATAACTGGCATAGAAACGGATCATACTTTAATTCTATGTAAATGATTAATCATAAAGATATGATGTAGTATTCCATCTGAAAAAACTTTCAGAATTGCCTAAAGCCTCCTAAAGTATTGAAAACTAATGATGCAAACTCAGTTCAAATAAATAACAAAAGTTCTAAATTTATAAATAGAAAACAGAACATTCCAACGAATTGATAATCTTTCCCCTTTTCAGGAGTCTGTTCTAAAAAGCATTAATATGTTAAAAAAACAATCAAGAATAGTGTCAATTGCAGT
The DNA here is from genome assembly GCA_018251015.1 of Phocides pigmalion okeechobee. Classification (NCBI taxonomy): domain Eukaryota; kingdom Metazoa; phylum Arthropoda; class Insecta; order Lepidoptera; family Hesperiidae; genus Phocides; species Phocides pigmalion. The sequence continues at coordinate 5,753 of DWON01011476.1, forward strand.
GTTTCGTTTAAAACAATTCGATGGAACCAAAAATGCGGGTTCCTATCTATGAAAGACACCGATGGATTTAAGTTAATAATCAAAAGCAATTAGCAAACCATCGAGAAATAAAAAAAAAAAAACTTTAGTGCATACAAGCAAACACGTATGAATAAAGTCGCTACATTTAATTTGGATTTTATAACATGAAAGTAATAAGGAAATTTGTACCCATAAATGGAAAAGTAATGGGTCGATAATGGATAACAAAAGTTTACTATAATACCGTCCCCTAATTCTAGGTATAATCCCATCTCCTTTGAAAAATTAGGCCATAGTACACACACCTTTGATAACTTTATGGAGAACTTTTCGCCATAAGGTTATCTCACGAAGTTTTACTTATATTCATTGATAATAATCAATACGCACATAACTTTGTCATGAAGTCAGAGGTACATGCCATGGATTTAAATTTCCGACTCACTGTGACTTCAGTGTCACAGTCCTTTTTTGTTATTGTTGTTCTTATTACGGAATCTGTTAGAAAAATAACATATGACTTCACTAAATGGTCAGAAAAAATATATTGGTCATTGTATTATGCATCGCTATATTTTATACTAGTAGGGTAAAAGTTGGACTAGTGCTAAAGCGCTAGTTACTGCAGCACTTACACAGCTTTTAGTATTGAATGCAAACTATCTCTGTGCTATAGGAACGAGTAAAATTCGGTTAACCTGTGGTAACTTTGGTCCTCTGCGCGTCCGATAGTTACACCCACTAAACAGACTGATATCTGATTTATAGAGCTTGTTTAATGTCCACTTTTGTTTAAATACAGATACTAAATTATTAAACGAATTTAGCTACAACGATATGGATAAATTGAGTCTATAATATTGATTTATGATTATTTGTGTCAAAATAGAATCAAACGAGCGAGCACGCCATCTCTGTAGCCCATGGACATCCAAAACCAACCTCAAAGAAAACTAAGGTCTCATCTGAAGTCGTACGTAGATGCCTTGTTACTTGTACGGAATAGAGGTTCGCCGCGCATTGGAAGTATAACCGGCAACCACATCTCTTCAACCGAAACACAATAATTATGTTATGACAGACTATGAAGATTGCACTGGTACCTCTCCGGGTGAGTTCTGCCACCTATAAATTGCTTATGATGCTATTCATGCATCAAATATTTTATTTCATTGTAAGGTATTTACATACACTTAATGAATATCAAGGGTACAATGTAAAATCAGTACATCGGCTTTGAGCGCCCTGTTGGCTGAGGTAGACCGGGATAAAAAAGCCGGCGGAAAAAAACTCTCATGACAAAACATCATGAACATATGTCATGATCTTTGAATTGTTCTCATGATGATATTATCAGTTACTTAACGTAATACACCATATTTTATTAGGTGTATCTAAATACTGTATTTAAATAAACGGATCACATAATCATAAGTTTAATAAATATCATGAATGATTGAATATTGCTTTAATGTTTATGAACATTTCATTTCTTATTGATCTTCATTAAAACTTCTCACATTACAAACTCAATTTACAAATGGTTCAAGGGCCAGAAATTTTGTGGGTTTTGTCAGCGAGCCAAGGATTTCATTTATTATTATAATGGCAAGAAAAGTTACAAAGACACATAAGTATACAAAGTAGGTAATTGTATCCAACCCAGAATACGTAGGTATTGTTTTATTACTTGTGGATACTTACGCAATTAAGAACAGACCAGTAAAGTTTTTCGTAGAAAGAGGCGAGACCATGTTATGTTTCCCAAAAATAATACATTTTAGGGTTCTCATAACAAAAAGGTTAAGAAAGAGGGAGTCATATAATTTCGGCATGTCTGTGTGTCCATAGGTTATCTTACTTTGAGATTACAGAGATGAATTTCAGAACAACAACAAAGCCTTATCCATGACCCTAGGGCCATGGGGGAAACGACAGCGAGGCCAAGGTTGTTGCAATCGCGGCACATTGGTATGTGCCGGTCGTTAAAGCGACGGTCACCCTTTATTTATTTATTTTTTTGTTAAAAAAATCGCATGTCGTCCTGCAGTTGTCTACGGTGAGGTGGGCTCTCTGAAGCGTGTGGGTGGTTCTGTTGGGAGCACCGTGGACCTATGGTAGAACCACTTCACGACCTGGAGCGAGCGGCCCTACCAGATGGAACCGCCACTTGCCGTGACAGAAGCCCTGTAGGAGCCGTGCAGCAATCGAATGAGTTACGGCAGGCTAGGAACGACTGATGAGTTACAATTCACATACGCAATTGGCAACTTTTTAATCAGTGATGACCGAAAAGTCGTTATTAGACCGTAGTTCATTAATTTCTTAATAATTACATTTAAAATGTTCTATTACTTCAAAGATTATTAAAAGAGGAACATTTTAAATCATAATTCACAACAAAGACATATTCAGTCAATCTGACAGTCAGTCAATCTCTATTGTATGCAACCGTTTACAACAGAACGTTATGGTGTTTGACATTGACAGTATGTAAACAATGACTGTTTTATTTCTATTTAATTATGTGTATTTAAAACACTATTATATATAAATTTTAGTTTACTGAATTCCTATCCACTATAATTATTAATATTTAACTATGCCAAATCTCACACCAATCTATATGTGCAATTTACTAGAACAAAGTACATTTTTTTTCACGTATTAAAATACAGATTTCCTCTTGCTCTTGCAAAAAATATAATAAAATATAGGGCGTATAGAAGTCAAACATTTATGATATAATATTATAAATTGAAGGTATATAATGTTATATTTACTATTATTAGCGTAAATTTATAAAATAAATATTTGATTACGATATTCTCTCCCTTGCGTAAGGTATAAAAATCAACACATTCATATCATACACAAGTTGCACAAATAACAGGGAGTAGTTCATTGTGTTCTTCGGTTCTTATTCTAATCCCACTTTGTTGTGGACAGACTTTGTTGTGGTAAGTACCTTTATGATTTTTATAGAAGTGACAAGAGTATAGTACGTTATGTGAAAATATATTATTATACAATTTTTTTCTATATATACGAGGAAATTCAATTCAATTATCAGCTTAAGCGCCTATAGCTTTGCATTGAATCAAATCAGATAAGTGACAAATGATATTATTATTTTAAACGTTATGAAAACAATAATACTCGCAAAAGGATTAAATGTGTTTCCGAATCCATCATAATTATGTCAGTGCCGACATCGTCGACAAAGTTACGAGGAACTGTAATCTACGGCTTTTATAATCGGTAAACAAGTTTTTTCTTGTGGTTAAAAACGTTTATTTTAAGTTATAATAAATAAAGCAAAAGAGAACCTGAATACAGTTTCTAAAATAAAAAATGTTTTTTGCACGAAGTAAATATGTAACAATCACCACCAGTTACAGATTTACTTGTTTATTTATGCATCAGTCGTAATCTTTTTTTCTTCAACGTATACAAATAAATTTGCATTAAATTGATTAATAATAACTATAAGAATTGTGAACAGTTCATCAAATTAGCTATGTCACTAAAACAGTGGTACTCAATAGAACGTAGTTAGGAAAGAAACTGAAGAATTAAGCGTGAGTTAAAGTAAACATTGATAAATTCCAAGAAGATTATATCTACCAGTATGTAGTCGGCATTCCAAATATTGTGATACACTTAGTAGGTTCTTTCAACAATGGAGGGGAAATATTCTCTGGGAGGAATTTAGTCTGTATGTAATCGGCTTTACTCGCCTCTTGCCTCTCTCAATCGCTTCACAAAGGTGATGGAAGTTCCCTCTGTTCACAATTCTTTCAAAACCAACGGGCAGTGGCAAATTTCTATGAAAAACATGCTATATTTTATTCTGCATTCAAAGTAAAACTAAAAACTTTTAAAACGAATTATGTTAATTGTGAAATGGCTTACTGATTGGCCTAACTTCTTAAAATAATGAAAGTGTAGATTTTGGCAAGGCTCAACGCTTATTTAATAATATAAAGTTGTGAAGTGAAAATGTCAACGATTGCATGATTTATGTGTAATGCAACAAGACGCGTTTACTCCACTCATCCGTATGATTGCTTCATTCATTCGATTTATTACAAGTACTGTAAACGGGAAAATGTGTGTACTTATATCGAAATCAATCATTTTCACCCGTTTTGTGTGTACATTGTGCTACTGGAGTTTCATTCGCAATATGTTGAAAATAAGGCGCATTTTAGATTTGAGCTTAAAGGGTACATCTGGCTAACAAGAATACTAGGAGCGCATAATTGTGTGGCGGTGGATGTCCCTGATCTTACACGCGCTTAATATACATAAACGCAGCAGATGCATAGTTACATTGTACCGGTGAAAGCTGCACTCGTTTACACGGACACTGGTGCATATTTAT
>DWON01011477.1:0-10159 GCA_018251015.1 Phocides pigmalion okeechobee
AGTCACAATTTAACCAACCGGAATCGCGGCTTCCACTTCCACAAAGCTTGTTTAATTTTGCGGGTAACAACCCTACTATGCATGAACCGGTGCCCCCCCGCAACCCTCCGGTTTGGGAACCGAGGCAACTGCACGGCATGCACGGTATGCCAATTAATAGAGGACCCCCGAATCGTTCGAGAGATCAGGACTACGATAACTATAGCCAAGAGAATGTTTACAATCAAGGGGACAGATTACCACACGACGGCATGTATAATCCATGGTCACATGGGGGAAATTATAATAATATGAACTCTGGGAGAATGCAGAACAATTATGACGGGCCAAATATTAACAATCAAAAGTATGGTAATTATGAGCACAAGAATTCCCGAGGTCGGGGAGGTGGAAGAGGAAACTTTTCGAACCGCGGCCGCGGGCGCGGTCGAGGTGTTTACTTTTAATTTGCATAATCTTGCAGGAGGACTGTAATAAATATTAAGCTTGACTAGATACAGATAGTACTATGATAAGCTTTGATTTAAAATTTCCTGTTAAAAAATATCTTACCCATTTTGAAGGGTTCCTAAATGTTTTGGTCCCCGCTCACGACTTCTGTGTCTATTTTATAAAAGATGATATTTATTGTTATTTCAAATGGGAAGCAATTTAAAGATTTACCATGTAAATAAATCTATAATATTTATATGTTATACGATAACGCTCAATTTCAAAAGTAATTAATTTTGATGATAACCTAGTTTTCTATATTTTTATGGTTTATTGCACATGCTCTTTGAATATTAATATGTATATGCTCCAAATATATAAATTATGTATTGTTTATTATTGCAAGTTGGTTACATAAATAAAATTGTTTTAAACAAACTATTTCCTTATATAGACATTGCGGACTGGACTTAGTATTAAAGAGTAATTGTGACAATATTTTAAGTCATTTTATTTTAACTACCAAATGATATGGATTGAGTGTATCTGTTGATATTGTGAAATTGTAACGATGTATACAAGTACTCTCTGATAAATAAATGAGTTTTAAAAAGTTAACAAGTACCTTTTTATTAATTTATTTATCTTATACGTATTTCTACAAGGTCTAAGGTATTAAGTAAATCCGTCCTTTGTAAGTCTGTATTAATTATTTGCAAATAATTGGGACAGAGTTGGAATGTAATATTTATCGAGTATGAAAGTACCAAAAAGTCTACTTTCATCAGTTCCCAAGTGCATGCATTAACTTTTCTTGCGGGATACACAACTCTTGTGTATCATTTGCGGTAATGTAACGGTTGTAGCTTGTACACACCGGTTTTGTACGTACAAATCTGAATGGATTACTGGCGAACACAAGTGTTGTATTTATGTCGTCGCTACAAGACTGCGGACGGCAACAAGGTCTATGTATTCGTAGATTCAACACGGATGTTAAGAAATACATTTCTTTGAATTGTCGGCGCATTTCTAGTCTAGAGAAAACAGCTCCGGTTTAGTGCAGTCTCCCACAACGCCGACTTGTAGAATATATGAGCGCTGCAATCCATTTGTTTAATAGAAAATAGATATTAGCAATATTGAGGATACACCTTGTATTAAATTAATTTCTGTGAAATACACCATTATTTCAACTATTAACAGACAACCATGTGTTTTTTTACATCGTTGTATAATAAATGAAAAAGGGTTCAACATAAAAAATAAAATTCAAAATAAATAAAATTGCTTTAAAATTTATTATACTACAATAAACTGTACATAAATTATAACCATGATTTATCAACATAGAAAACCGTCTCTCAGTAGTTTCCTAACTCCATTAGGGCATCTATATGCTCAGTTTCCGGGAGTATGTCTATTTCTACCAGCTCCGACTTCACTTTTGAACTCTTGGGGTCCAACGAGAAAAATCTAAACAATTTAGACAGATTTATTACGGAGTATGCAGAATACGACAACCAATCTTCTACAAGTTCCTTCAGAACATTGAATGCTGACAATACTTGCGGCGCGATTTTTAATTCTGAAAAAAAAAAAACAATCTATTTTACTATCGCTATTTCGTCATCATCATCTATTTCTGTCCCATTAACTTTACTATTACTATAAAACTTTTCTGGTACTTTTAATCACTGATTTTCTGGTATAGATAATTTTTTCTTATAATTGAACTATTTACATATATATTTGCGGTCTCAGTTGAAATAAGAACGAGCAGGAGTGAGTTTTTAAAAATGTTAGATTATGCTTAATAACTATTGCATTTAATTTTCTTTCATCTACCACACTCCACTCGTCATATTGGAGGAGTTTCTTTATATGTTGAGGCCTCTACCATTTTAATATTTCTTTGTACTGAATTGACTGTAAACATTGAAAATATCAGTATAAGGTATAAAAATGTAATAAATCGTTTACTCACTTGACGTGTTATGTTTGTTAACGTCAAATAGATAGAGGAGGAAATTGGTTTGCAGATAGAGGTCCTTCTCGGTGTACTCGCGGAACATGACGCCCTTCTCGCAGGTGCGGCACAGCGGGTGTCCGGCCGCGAAGGTCTGCGGCAGGCGCGCGCTGCGGGCGCCGCACGCGGGGTCCTCGCACGCGAGCCGCCCGCCGCAATACTGCGCGAGTCCTGCCCGCAACTGTAGGCTCAGTTGGTTGTGGATGCACGCGACGTAATCCACCGGCCTCGCGCCACACTTCTCGTTTTGACACCGCTCCAGAAACGTAACCGTTTGATTATTCCACTTGACAAACGTCTCCCTTATACTGTTCTCCGTCTTGCAGCTCTCGTTTGCGCAGACGAATGTGAATTCCTTGCAGTATTTGTATTTTTCACGTTCGTTCTCCACTTCGTACGTTTCGGTATTAACATTCTCCTTCTTCATTTGTTGTCTGTAGCCGGAAGGATCTAAGCCGAGGTAGTCGGCGACTCGCGCCGGGTCCATGCCCTCGATCGGCTCGCAAATACGCGATATCACGGGGTGCAGCTGGTGAGCCAAGTAGTACTTGTAATCGATTTTGAGATGCTCTGAATGTTTCAGCTCCTCTATGTGATACGCTCTTTGCGTTGCCGAGTTGGCGGTTCCGTCTTCGCAAATGATATAAGGCACGATATCGCCTTTCTTGAATCTTCGACTATTTTTGCTGTTCAGTCGCAATGCCACCTGAACGTGTGGTTGTGCATGCTTGTCGGCATATTCGTTAGGATTTTTCGTGAGCTGCTTTGTTATGATGAGTAAGGACAGAGGTATCTTGTTAGTGACCAAATCATCTTTGAGCTTATTTAGATGTGTTTGTATACTTTCCAATCTTTCATCGGCCGATTGCTCTGACAGAATTTGGCTCAGAATGAACTTTCCTGCTTCGGCCGCCAATTGTGACCAATCGCGTCGCACGATGTCCAAACCTTTATGTTCCTGGGTGTAAACAAAATCACCGTTCGGACTTTTGCTTATCACGACAGCTGCATACTTTTTCTTTTTTAAAAGCAGTAAGTACTTGAAAACTCCATCGATGTCGAGTTCGATTTGTTTGTACTTTTTGTTGATTTCCCTCTTGAGGTCACTACCGATTTTAAAAACGTAATCATAGTCCAAACAGTTGGTGTTAATCATTATACTGTCAGTGTCGCCGTAAACGACGTCGTAATTTAATTTTTGTACAATTTCTTTGGTATCCATAAGAATTTCTCTGCCTTTCATGGTGACGAGAGCCGCCAGCGGTTTCGCGTAAAATCTGGAATGAGTAAATCCAAGACAACCATACATGGAATTCGCTGTCAGTTTCAGAGCCATTTGTCGAATATTGTATTGCATATATTGCTCTCGAGGCAAATCTGGTGGTTTCATTAATTTTTTGACTTCTCGTCGACTTTCCACAAGTTTTCTAATCTGGGTCGGCAGTACGCCAAATTCTGTATTCGACGTCGGTAAAACCAAGTTGTTAATATCGTCGTCTGAAACGAAGGTACTTTTTCTTTTTATAGTCGTGAAACAAATATTATATTCTTGAATAATGCTCGGATATAAGGAGTTGAAGTCCATGAGGAGAATAAGTTTGTCGTAAAATCCCTTTTTCGGGTCTAAAACCAGACCTCCTGAATAGGCCGCTTTTTTCTTTCCTTGTTTCTTGGAAGGATTACTTGTCCCTTCTTCTTCTTCGTTGTCAGCATCGTTAGCTATGGATTTTTTACCGTAAACTTTATCCGGTACTATATAGTCTTTCTCGGAAAAAGCGTGCAGCAAAAGAAATTCGTTCCTTTCAGACCGACCGCCCATCAAAGTGCGTGACATGACGTTGCCCGCGATTTGCGTTATTTGCAGCGCTAGCGGAATAACATTCAGTTCGCACATCATTTTGAGAATATAGGAGGCGTCCTGCATGCTGAGCGTGGCGAGATGGAGCAACTCGGAGCTATTTTCATAGTATCGCGGCAAGTCCTCTAGAGCGACATCAAGTCGCTCACCTTCCTTCATCTTCAAAACACTAACGCAAAGAGTGTCGAGGTCGAAGCTCCTCGCTCTAATAAGTTCCATTGCGGACAGTTTGATGTCGCACACCAGTCGTCCTAGAAATGCGTCTTTGGCTGCAAATTTTCTTTGAGGCGCGACGGATCTCTTCAACCTGCCCAGTCGCGACCAGTTTGGTATGCGCAAGTCTAGTATATTCCCAATGAGCAAGTCTTGCTGGAACCCCTGTAAATCGTGACCCACGACCAAGTCTGGATCCAGTTTCCAGAACTGCACCATAAAGTAATTGAGCAGTTCTCTTTCAGTGTCGCATTTGTTGAGCTTCGTCGCTTTGTACTGAGATAAGTGTTGCTTAAGATCCAACGGCCATATTTCATTGCACTTAGTGATAACTGTGAAAGAAATTTTAACCGTATTGATTCAGTTTCATTTTCTCTAAGAACATTTATGTATAATTTTTTTTAGTGTTTGAAGTTGCAACTTACCACAAAAGTGTTGCTGAAATGGCGGATTGGGCGGGGGCTTGTCGATCGGGAAGCTGCTATGTGTTAAACAGCTTAACATCAGTATTTTGGTTTTGTTTGTTTTGGGGTCTGTGACCGTCCTCATGTTTATCTAGAATACAAATGGAATAATGTAATAAAATAAAATATGAATGATTCAAATTAGATGTCAAACTATTAGGTAAAATAGGAAATGTTGAAAGTTGAATGGCAACAAGTGCTTCAAAGTTTCAATTGTTTAAAAATTCTAATTAAAATATTTTATTTCTATGGTATGGTCTTAATTATTTTCATTTTATGGACACCTATCTTCAGAAATGAGACACATATTAAGGAGATCCATGACAACATATAATGCATATTTAATATTTAAGCCAAATGTTTCTTCAACTTAAAAAAACAACTTACAGTGGCCACAACAATGGGCGGCGGTTCCAAATCGCTATCATTTCTAATAACAGCGACTTGTTCCATTTTGTCGGCGGCAGCTTCCAGTTTACACCAAGACACCTTCGCCTGTACATTCTCGGGCTCCCTCACTTCCAACCAACACGGCCCTTTGATTTTTCTGCCAAGCAAGAAATTCTCCAGAGATGATGTGTTTGCTCCAAATATATGCGAGAATGTGAAGTAGGTTTTGTCTGTCGGCGGTGGTGGCAACATCGCCTATAAATAATACACCAAACATAGTTAAGATATTTATAAAGTCATGAAATTATTTTTACTTATGTTTTTACCTTTGGTCAGATCAAGGTACCATTTCATACCCTTAATACATATATAGGTATATAATTTTGCGACTGTCTGTTACATGATATAAGTTATGCTTGGGATCTAAAAAAAATATATGTATTTAACATTTTGGTCCTCTACACTGGGTGTCTGGGCTCAGTAACAGGTACATAGCTGGTTCAATTATTCTGGATGGAGCCTCATGATAAGTGTATATTATTTATAATGAAATTTGTTAGGACTTGATCACAAGTTGACACAATTCACAAATTATTATGTAAAAGTAACAAGACTCACAAATAATAAGGTAACTTTTGAATACTCACAGAATATTTCACTTCTAAATAATCGGACTGAGCTGGTATGTCTGGTAAATTGAAACAGTAATTTTTTGTAACTTTTCTAGATTTAAACTCAGTGAGGCCTAATTCTTTGGCGACTGTGTTGTTAAATTCTTCATACACATCTGCAATAGTCACTTCCTTATCTGTAGGTTCCAGGGTGACTGGATCTAATTTCTAAAAAACCGAATATCTTCTGTTAAATCGAACAATGAAAGTTAAATACATCTAAATAATACTTAAAATTGAAATTAGTTAGTAGTTTTAAAAAAATGCTGTAATCTTAAGAGTCACAAAAAATTAATTATAAATGAAATGACCGTATCACTTGTCCGGAAGAATACAGTATCAGGGTAAAATTTGGCACTAACTGAATTAATGATACAGTTGGACTAAAAAAAGTATGTCAAAAACTTTAATCGCTTCTCCTGAAAAGTATGTTTTTAGAGTTAATACAGTATTCTTGCGGACAAGCGATATGTCTTCAGAAGTAGCAATGCATCCACAATTCACTCGAACTGGAACTTTATATGGAGTTGGTTACAGATGACCCAATCATCACTTGGACTGTATGTACGCTATCTGCATCAATTATTTAACACTAACTAATAAGTTCATATATATAAGGTATCAAGTTATTGTTGCGGGAGACGTCGGTATTTTTTTCGTATCCATGTAGCATCTATGAATACACAGATGTTGAGTCCACCTGCAGTCTTGTAGTGCCTATGTAGTATCTAGCAATTATCTGTAATATCTAGCATTATTTGCTCATAATCCATAGAGTATTGTATGAACACAACACGTGTTTACAAGCCATATGTGCGTTATGCCAAGTTATATACAGTAGTGCAAGTGTTAAAATATAGTGTACTTAATACCTGATTTAATAGTTACTTACATACTCTCTAGGCAATAAGAAAAGCTGCCTGTTGACATTCTTTACAACGAGACAACATGATGCAGAGCCAGCCTTCTTGTTTCCTGGCTTTACATACACCTTACCAAAAAGGTATACTACTCCTGGCTTCATAAACCTATCTTCCCATGCATCCAACCAATAAAACTTGAGAACTTCATTCCCATCCTTATTTGTTTGCAGCGGCAACTGTCCATCCGTCTGTATTGCTGTTACAGCCTGATTATCTCCCATTTGATCTGCCCAGTTGCTACTCAAAGGTTTCAATTCTTTGGGGGACTCTTTCTTGACTGCTGGGAATATGTCAAAGTCCTCATTAAGAAATTCTTCGGCCACGTCTGTAATTGTATTCAGTGAACTGGGAAGCTCTTCTTTTATTTTATCCACAGGGGCTGGGGGTGGAGGTGCATCATTGCTGAAATCATCCCCCAAATCTATGTCTTGAGACTCAAATTCTTCTATATTTTGAGTAGCTGAGTCCTCGATTTCTTGTTTTATTTCTTTGTCTATTTTCCATTCTGGTTTTTTGGGTTTATCATGATTATGCAATGGTTCACTTAGAGTTGTTTCAACTTCCTTTAAAGAAAAAGTTTCATATATTACAGATGCATATAATAAATTGTGAGTTATTATTACCTCTTATTGTTATCACAGTGTTATAAAATTGTATATTGTATTTTGAAAGACTTGAATTTGTTTAGACTAAGCATACAGTTATGAATAATGAGAAAGCACATTTAAAATGGTGGTAAACTTTTATGATCATCAATTTAACAATATTTTGACAATTAATATTGATTTCAGTATACCCAACACAGCCCAAACCTGGCATATGAATTCATGCAATAATTACCTATTATTTATTGAATATGAATGATTTGTTAGGCAAAAAACAAAATACTTTTTTTTAATTAGCTTGACGAAAAAGCATATGGGTAACTTGGTGGAAAGCATTGCCTACAGACATAAGCAATGCCAGAATAACCAAAATATTGCCGACTTTAAAAGAAATCTCAGTACCTTTTTTAAGAGCCCTATTTTACTTACCATTTTTTGTTTAGGCTTTTCTTCAACTTCTTTTGTAAGTACTGGGGTGACTTTTTTCACACTAGATGATAGTGTTTTAAAGTAATTTTGAGCTTCTCTCTTGCTTGAGTCCACTATGTTATTTCTGGTGGGTGCTACAGGTCTTGGCTTGATGACTGTAGGACCAGGATTTCCATCTAAGTCTGACATAATGTCTGATAGAATATTGTCATCAGATAATTTAATATCCTGGAAAAGATCAATTTGTATGTATTTTTAATACCTTGCAACTAATTATAATAAAATATAAACATAACTATATAAAAAAAGAATACCTCTTTTTTTTTAGTAGGCATAGCACTAAGCAGACTTCTTATGTTTCCCTTGGCAGTAGGCTGAGGAGCTAGCCTGGCTTTTCTCTTTTGTCCCCTACCCGATTCCTTATTGTCTGATACCACATAGCTATCCTCAATCTGATCATCATCAAATATCTCTCGTCCATCCTCAACATATCCAGTACCATCTGAAATATTGTTAAATCTGAATAAATGATTCAATAAATGACCAAAATAATAAACACCTCAATTTTTAACTTTACAGATACTCAACAATATATTACAAATAAACTAAGTAAAATCTTGGTTTTAATGAGTGACGATGCAAGCGATATCGTAGGATTCTGGAATTATACATTTCTATGAACGACATTGAAGACTTAATATTTGGGGAACGACTTCATTCTCATCTAACACAATAATTAAAACATAAAAAAAGTAACTGCTGTAATAGGTTAGTCTCACCGTCCTCGATCCAGTCGTCCTCCTGCCTCTGCAGCACACGCTCCGTGTATTCCCTCTCGTCAACCGTGTCATAAACATTTTCCATTTCTTCCACATCATACTTGTTTTTCGAGCCCTTGCCCTTACACTGTTTTAATCTATCCAATGCTGACATACGCCCATGTTTATCAATTTTCTGTCGCTTCGCTCTCTGCCCCGCTGCAACAAACTCTTAACTTTGTATGGAGGTCGGTAATAAGTAGAGGGTTTTAATGGTAATTCTTGACAGTAACATTTACCAAGAGATTCAGCCATCTTAAGACTAGGTTGATATAATAAATTGACACCAAAAGAAATCACAAATTTACAACACTATTCATCAGGATTCAGTTCTTTTTCTTTGGGTAATGACATAGAGTCAGAAACTTTGTTTTTAAATTGGCATGACGTACAAATTGGCGCGAATATTTTTTGTTTTAAAACTATGCGACTAATTAAGTCATAGAAATAAATACCATTAAGCCGTAAGTAAATAAGTTGATGTTTATTTTATAGTATATATAAAATACATAGATATTTTTTAAATTAAAAAATCCTTACTTCATTAATTTTATTACTTAAGTGCAACTTTTTAATCATAAAACTTTGGATAACAAACTTAAAAAAAGTCAACTCTGTCTATGGTCATCATTTTCGCGCCATCTTTGCTGTCATTGGTGTTAACTAGAAATTTGACAAAACGTGAAATTAAACTTTTTTAATTTTGCTTTTAGAATTAAGGTCAATTTACTTTTGGAGAGATTCGGCGAATATTTTTCTAATCCCTATTTCGTTATACCTATAAATTGAGAAGAATGGCGATGCGAGATTATGCGGCTGATAAAGGTATAATTGCTTAATTTTTTGTTTGCCTTGCTTAATATTGTTTTATACTAAACTCTAACACCGTTGTTGTCGTTTCAGAGACGTTTAAAAATTTCTTCATAGATTTTTGTCAAACCGATGATGAGGGAAATAAGTTCTTTAAATATGCAGTGCAACTGACTAAAGTGGCCCACAGGGAGCAGGTAAATATATAGATGTATATTTTGTTATAGTATGTATCACTATATTTATGATATATTTCTTGAATGCTTAGTCAATTCCTTCCTTTTAGATTAAGCATGAGTTTTTTTTTTTTATTATGAAAGAGTAAGAAACGGGCATGCTGTCCACCTAATGTTAGGTGGTCACTGCAGCTCATGGAAAACCACTTCCAATCTCAAATAGAACAGAAGTTCTATTTAAGGATGGATGCGGATGCGTTCGTACTCTAGAGGACTAAGATGGTCGCTTCCAATAATGTTATCCGGCAACCACACCTCCCCAACCGAAACATAATACATGA
>DWON01011478.1:0-10158 GCA_018251015.1 Phocides pigmalion okeechobee
CCAAATCTCGGCAAGCGTCCTCCTTTTAGTCGCCTCTTACGACAGGCAGGAGATACCGTAGCGCTATTCTGGTCCCGAGCTACAGGGACAACGGAATCTTTCACATGTCTATTAGTCCAGCCGACTCAGATGATTGCCTAGCTTCTAAATGTAGCCGGCAAACATACCTCTCCAACCGAACAGACGGTTTAATTCTCAGATGTCTATTAGTCCGGACGACTCAGATGATTGCCTGATTTCTAATTGTAGCCGGTAACAGCACCGCAACTCTTCAACCGAATAGTGTTTTTTATTACAAAGCGTAAACCTTGAAGCTCATAAATGGGTAAACTGTTGCATCTCTTAAAAATAGCACTCTGAAAAACAACTACTACGCTACTATATTTTTTTCAAGATGGTAGAATTAGAGTTCAATCGGAGTGGTAACATTGTCGTGCGTAATCCGTCGTAAAGCATTACAAAGTGCGGACTCAGTCCTCTGAGTGGTATTGCATCTACGCGAAGGCAGACAGGATTTTAATCCTGTTTGATATTGGATGTAGTAGTCTCAGATAGCCTGATTTTTCGCTACTTTTTTATATAAAAACTATAAAATAAAAGCTTGCCTATTAGAAATTCTATAGAGATATGCAATTTAATAAAAATCATCAAAAACGGCATTATAATAACTTTAATAATTTTTGCCATTGCTAAATTCCAATATAATAGAGCATGATAATATAGCCTATAATGACACCAGAAGTACAGACAAACTGAACCAAATTTCAGATACATTAAATGTAAAAATACAATTACCTTTTGTATGAATGAAACACAATGAAGTAAAAAAACGCAAAACGTTCCACTTTTATGGAATAGTATCGTCTGTGTTCAGGTCTACGAATACAAATCAATATATATATATTTTACATCGTAAAATATCTTGTGTCAATGTTAAATATTAAATGTCATTGTCAACCGTGAAATTTCAAATGACAAATGTCAACGAACACATGTCACTATGTCAAATGTCAATGTGTCAAAAGTCAAAACTGCTGCTTCATTAATATGTTTCATTAATATCATATAATTAAAAATATTCACACAGTAATTAGCAAATTTGTATCAATCACATACCTGTAGGCACCTCCCATTAGCTTATTGATCACGAGGCCTATATCGTGTAGAGTGTACACGTATCCTCTGGGAAGATGTGGCCTCACGTCCCTCAGGATGTAGCGCAACGTGTTACTGGGCCCGCTCTTCGTGTTGTACAGTTCCTCAAGCCGAGGAATAGTGAGGAACTTCCTCATGGACACCCCGTTCTCTAGAAGCAGCTTCACGAAGTCGATTCGGTCGTGTTCGAGAGCTTGCATCATTGCTTCGTCCAACGCTCCTGGGGGAGGAATTGGGATTAATTCCAGTCGTGGACAAAATAATCAACAATTTTTATTTTTATTTACGTGATTAATAAACCTAATTATTACCTGGAATAGCTAACTAATTATATAAAAAAAACAATTGGGTATGCTGTCAAGAACGGTGTCCGTATTCCCGGGCTGAACAGCGATCGCAATTCTTCACGTTAGATATGAACTTATGACCAGCCAAGTCGATCAATCGTGGTATTAATTTATCGAAGATTTTCGCATTCGGACACCCATGGGCTAAAAGTTTTTAAAGCAGAACAAACACGTAAATCTTCTCACGCAAAGCGAATCAATATTTCTGGCGTTTTAGTCTCTATCAGACCGCAAGCCAATAGAAGATTTTCATAACCAATTTCCTTTGCGACACATCTGTGACATTATTCGTAAAATGCTTCAGACAAGTGTATCGTGAAACCTTGTAAACATTATTTGGTGTTTCAAGGGTTTGAGAAAAGTAAAAAGAATCAGTCGCTACCATTGTTTATGCTGTACACGAGAGTAGCTGATTTTTCTGAGGTTTCATGATACACTTCTACAGTATTTTAAGGGTTACATCAACTAAGCAGAAATAAGTGATGAAATTTGCTTCTGGCTTTGGGACTATAGCTAGCAAAGTATTCAGTCAGAACAAAATATAGGACTTATAAAGTTGCCCACACAGTGTGGTGCAGGAATAAATTATGAGTTCTCATACAAAAAAAAAAGAGTGACAAAATTGCGTCTGGCTCTTGGTCTATTAGCTAGCAAAGTATTCAGTGTCTGAACAAAATATTGCATTTACAAAGGTACCCTCACAATATTGTGCAGGAATGAATTATGAGCTATCGTACAAGAATAAATGAGTGTCTAAATTTGCACTTAACTCTTGGACTATTAGCTAGAAAAGTATTAAATGTCAGAACAAAATATTGGACTTATAAAGGTACCCCGACAATATTGGCGCGGGAATGACAATAAATTGTTCTTTTGTTCTCGAGCACGGGTCAAACGGAACAACAATGGGAACAATGCTGCAATGGTTTTGTCCTAACTGCTATCTTGGTTTACTGCTGCAATTCTTTTTAATTATTATATTTGCTTTTGTGTTCGTCTCCAGCCGTATTTTATATTGTTTGTCTCATATTGCTCAAGTATAGTTTCGACCAAATTTTTCCGACTAAGTTTAGCAGTGACCACGAGCTGATTTTAATATCGGTAATTAAAAATCGTTAATGATGAGTACCCGTTAGATTCCTTTTCCTATCATGCGTATGTATTTCAGCCCGCAAGCGGGTCTCGTCCGCATGCGGACTACCCGCATCCTATCATTTGATAAATGTTTTTCCTAACATTCGGCTAGCACAAAATGAAAATTGATACAGAGGTAGTTATTTTTGAAGTGCACCTTCGCCCTTTGTTGTGGGACAAGCAGAATGAACTTTACAAAAACCGGGAAGCAAGGGCGACTGGTTGGCTAGAAATTTGCAAAGAAATGAATTTTCGAAAATTACACTAAGGATGAACAGAAAGATTTTGGTAATTTTCGAACATATACATATACATAGTAAAATTTATAAATATAACGGTTTGAAGCGAGGCGACCATCTTAGTCCTCAGGGGTAGCAACGCATCTACGTTCGAGCTCCGATAGGATTTTAGTCGTATTAGACGCTACTACTTAACATCAGGTGGTTTGAATGCTCAACAATTGCAATAATCAGAAACAAATATGTATATTGTTTAATAAACAATTTAGACGAGGTTGCTGTTATAAGCTACTTTTTAGACAAATTTGTTCCAGTTTCAGTTACATATTTGCAGGAAAATTTTGTAATTGGGTAATTTTAAGCAGCAAATGAACACGCTAATTACAAACTACTGCTACAGACGTCTGTAACGAACATCGAATTACCGTTAATAAATTGCTACTGCAGTTCTAACTCGCATATTGAATTAGACCGGAATACTAATCCAGGTCAATCACAGATGCGTCTAGGTCTCTGAGGACCAGATGACCTTATTAAGACCATCCTAAGGTCATGACACAAACAACTCAGCGAGGTGGACTAAC
The DNA here is from genome assembly GCA_018251015.1 of Phocides pigmalion okeechobee. Classification (NCBI taxonomy): domain Eukaryota; kingdom Metazoa; phylum Arthropoda; class Insecta; order Lepidoptera; family Hesperiidae; genus Phocides; species Phocides pigmalion. The sequence goes on from DWON01011478.1 coordinate 3,460, forward strand.
CTTTCACATTCCGAAAGGAGAATCTTGAATAATATAATATATTAATATGATTAATTGAATATAATGTAACAAAAATATAATTGTACTAATTATAAGTTCTATGTTGCATGCCGCAATACGGCTAATGTGGGAACTTAAATTGATATTATACCATACTATATTTTCAACCACATTATTGCAAATAAATAATTTCATTTCATTTAATTTCATTTGAAGTCAATCACAGATGCCTTTAGGTCTTTTTAATATGTTCATGATACTCCTAAAAACAACACAGCATGGTGGACTAATCCTTTGCATTCCTAGAGGAGATTAAAGGTCAATCATAGATGCGGGTGGGTCTCTGAGGATCAGTTGAACTCTTTAAGACCATCCTAAGGTTACGACCATGCAAGCAAGAACAACAGCAAGGTGGACTAATCTTTCGCATCCCGAAAGGAGACTCTTGATGTCAATAACAGATGCTTTTAGGCATTTGAAGGACAGTTGGCCTCTTTTATACCTATGGCCAAATTCGTCAAATAAAAAGACCACAGCGTGGCAGATTCTTTTCACTCAACAAGGGACCCCGTGGTTAGCGTCGGAATAGTACTGCCTTAATGAACAATTATAGTATTATTTGACCAAGCTAATCAAACGACCAATGTAAAAAAAATCTGTCTACTAATTCTTATTATTTCCTTTTTATTTCCAGTATTGATTTCATCGTGATTTTTATGTTTTAATTTTTTTTGCATAAGTAAGTAAATGTATATATAATTAATGTAAAACGAAAGGTACTAAGCAGGGGTTCGTTGGACGCGGGCCGCACAGGATAGGTCACGCTGGAGATCTATGGGGGAGGCCTATGTCCAGCAGTGGACGCGAAAAGGCTGAGATGATGATGAAAGGTACTAAGGCGGGGCCTGAAGCGGGGAGGTCACATATCACCCTTTCGTCTAGTTAGCATAGTCAACTAATATTATGATTGCAATGCAATTAATGAGAAATAAGAAAAGAATGATCAGTTTTACAGAGAAAAGAATTACTGCTGAACGTACATTAAAGACACGAATTGAGAACCTTCCTCATTTTTAAGTTGGTTAGGAACACTTAATTGTTGTCAAAAAACCATTCTGATCCGTCGACAGTTTCTCCGCACCTGACGCCATATTTTTCATAAATGTATCAACCATTTACGAGCATCAAGTTTTACGGTAGTTAATATGATCTTTTAAAACTTATAATGGAGAGGAGTCTCAGAATTTCAAAGTGGCTATAAAACTGACATCGTTAAGTAAAGGACCGCTCAGGCCATTTAGCATGTGCGCTTGGCTATTTTTCCTAAAGTTTCAAAGTCCGAGTTTATACTATTTTGCATGAAAAAGAAGGAATGAAGAGAGAAAGTTTGAAAAAAAAGAAACAAAGGCAAATAAAGTGGGATAGAGAGAGAGTGCGGGAGGGAGTTAGAGAGGATTGTTGCAGGAAGTTAGGGACAGAAATAGATAGACAAATAATACAAGAAGAGAGAAAAAGAAGAGAAAATGAACTAAGAGAAAACTTGCGTTACATAAAAAAGTATGGATATGTAATCATCGCGAAAATTATTCACGGATTAAGCCTGTTTAACGCTTTCCCTGCGGCTATAACACTGCTGTGTAATTCTGGGTGCGCGCTTGTGCCTCCTACACAACAGTGTTGTACGGACAAATTTGTATGGATTACGGGCGAACAAATTACTGTTTTTACGTCGGCGCTACAAAACTGGGGGCGGACTTTACGTCTATGTATTCGTAGATGACACACAGATGCTAAAAATACAATATTTCAGTAATTTGTCGGCGTATTTTCAGTCTAATCAAATAAGCTTTATTTTAGGGCCGCTTCCCGCAATACCGATGCGACCATATACATCCGCGCCGCAGTCAAAGTATTAAGCATCGTACGGTAGAATAACTCGGGTCAGTATAAACTCAGAATGAAATACCAATTTAAATAGAACAAACAGTATAAATAATTCTGTAACACCCTTTGCGCTGCGCTAACTGGGTAAATTTGAATATTGCGTGTATTTTACATTCGTGTTGAGTGAAAGAGGTCGAACGACTACTTCGCAAACCATTGTTTAAACGTTTTGTTCGAGCGTAATTATTTGATTTTGCGAAACAAAACAGTTCGAATTGACGTGCAAATTTGGCTTATTAAATATTCGGGTATGTCGGAATGTCGATGAAGCACGCTCTTGTTGGAACTGGCAATAAGCGAAGGTTTGGCTTTTTCAGAGTAGAGTAGCTTTTGTTTGGACTTTGTTCACGTAGCAGTCAAAGTTACGTTACATACTAATACAACATGCAGTTCTATTTTTATTTTAAAATATATTTCATGCAAGTTTATAAAAGGAATGAATATTTTTTCAAATAATTAGTCCCACGTTTGAATGAAGCCGCCGATGACTAGAGGGCTAATTCATATCTCGTGCAGAGAATTGCGATCGTTATTCAGCACGGGAATGCGGCTAGCGTTCTGGGCACCATGCTACATCCTTTTAGATTGTTTAAGTTAGGCTTTTATTATATTAGTTTCAGATTTCATTATTGTAATTAATCTAATATATATTTAATAATCACAAGGATGTTTTTCGGTACAATAGAACATGAAAATTTGTCATGTTCCATTTTACCAGAAAACCTTTATTTTGGAAGTAAAAATATACAATGGATTTTTCGACCTTTTTAACTTATTTTAAAATACCAAATAAGTTTATATTAACTGTCACCAAACATAAATAGTAAGCTATATGTATAATTAAATTGAATCAAGTTAATCTGTACAATATTCTGCTGTAAAAATACTCTGATCAAATTCAAATTCAAATATTTTATTAAAATCTAAACTTTTTACACACAATGAATGTTATACTTAATGAATATACAAAGTTACAATGTGTTCAATTTGTTACAATCAGTTCAACGACTTTGAGTGTCAAGTTGGCTAAAGTTGGAGGACTTTCCTTAATTAACGAGGTTAGTGGTTACGATGACAAGTTGAGGGAAAATATTTTAAACGTGTCACTGACAATATACACAATACACATAACTAGAAGAGACACGAGACGGCTAAATGTGAGTCGGGTTGTGGTTTCATAAATAAACTTACGAGTCGAGGCTAAATTGAATCTCTAAATTAAAATAGAATATTTAACGAACCTTCTAGTGTATGTATGGATACACACATATGCGGTGCATGTGTGTAGGTACATTGTCTTGGTCCAAACGCATGGAAATTATGCGCAAAATGAACAATAACTGTAAAATGTCCAAATTCGCAATATGAACAATTAACAAAAAATCTAAACGTGAAATGTACAATTCTCATTGTGTTCAATTCTTCATTGGACAAATTTTGCTTTCTCAGAATTAAATCATCGGACATTTTGCTAATGGGTCATTATGTGCCTAAATAATGTTCTTTACTTTCCCTTACGATATATGTATAGTATTATCGGGAACATAAGTATATTTGCCTCTGTATTTAATTATATGTAATGGTACATTTTTTCTTAATAAAAGTAGAAAGTGCGCGTGCAGACTTGTGATGTTATGTAACCTATGCTGTAAGCCTATCGCCACTCTCATAATAATAGGTCGTTTTTTACGTCAGTAGAGCATGTAACCTGAAGCCTTCATAATATATAATATTATATATAGTGCGTTTTGGCTAAATTCTAGGCACTATAAGCATTTTATATCAAAGAAAAGAAAAAATAAATAAACAAACGAACGTACGAACGAACAGATGAATGAATTTAGTTGCGATCGCACGAATTAACGAACGAAGGAACGAAGGTATGACCGAAAGAACGAACAAACGGAAGAATGGACGAAAGAACGAAGAAATAAATAAGTAAATATTACCTGGAGGCCATTCTTGTCCATACACGAAGATCTCTGAACGCGCGATGTCCACCCGGTTCCACGTTAAGGCCAAGGATAGTTGCTCGCTTGGCGACAGGTGCTGGGCCCTGAACAGTGCCGTCAGGATGACCTGGTCCAGCTCTTGCACCTCGCCACCTTCAGCCCGCTCTTGGATCCTGAAGACTGTGATCTGGGGGAAATTGTTATTTTATTAATTTCTATAGTATTGAAGTATCAGATGGGCAGTGTACATTGAAAAAGTAGGATAAGAGGGTGCTGGTCATCGGATGATAAAGAATGTCTCCAGCGCAAGGACATGTACGTCCAATATTGACAATATAATTTTGACATGAATTACATAAACGTAATAAAATAATTACATTTTCGTAATTCGTTACAATCTTGAATTTAATTCACTAATTACTTCGTTTTTTTTTCTGATAATACGAAGATTTGTGACACTGGCCATAAAGATAGAATTTAAGAAAAAAATATGAAAATGGTGCGAGTTTGAAAAAAACAATGGCGGTGAATATAACGAAATATGAAGACGAAATCGAATAGTAACACGATCTTTTAGTGCCATGTGTAAATGAAAATTAAGATGAAGGTGATCTTTTAAAGTGTAGTCGGCAATCGTTCCTCTTGAACCGAAACACATACACATACTGTTTTACAGCGGATTGTAACGTCCGCAATGGTACCATTTTACAAAAATAGTATTTATATTTACATAACAGTTTTACGACGTGATTTGCGAAATTGAACTTTGTGTCAACGAAATAAAATACATTGCACAATGAACTCTTTACGTTTTATTTACTGAAAAAGCATTGTCGAACGGAAATTTATCGGATGTTTCAAGTGGATATTTTTAAAACGGAAATATAGTAGCATGGGATGGGACTGTAACAAGTACGTTTTAAACTGGCAACACTAATTATAAATATAATTGAGGATGCACATAAACTTAATGGTATTTAAGTTGAATATGTTATGTGCGATTTATTTATGTGAAAGGAGTAGTGAACGAGTATGAAAATCACCTGATGTTAAGTAGTCGCAGGCCATAGACATCCAAACACGACCGAAATCTTATCTGAGCTCGAACGTAGATACGTTGCTACTTTTGAGGACTAAGATATACATATATATTATGAGTACCATAGTCAGTGTTAAAGTATATTCGGCAACCACACCTCTCCAACGGCAATACAAGAGTTCTACGGCGGATTACTAGACTTTCTTTCGCTGCTCCTTCTCCAAAACGAAACAACACCTTACGAGTAGTTTATTGACGTTCAAAAGGAGCTCTGTAAAGAATCTACTTTGAATAAGAATATTTTGATGTCTGATTGTTTTTTAATCGTAAGTGTAGCGATGGTCCCCGGTCAAACTAAAGTTTTATTTGATATGCAATGGAAGTTAGATTACATCAGTCTTCGTGAAACACAAAGCAATAAATAAACTGACTTTTCTCAAGGATAGAGAGACATATCGAAGTACGAAACGTAAGTTTCAATTGAAAGTATTCTGGAATATTTCAATACATTTCTCGTCTATGCAGTTTTAAACGGGACTGTCGGATATTGGATATTGTTTTCCGATAGGACGTTTCAAATCCTCAAATATAGACATTTCGACAAATATGATCTCGTAGGTCGTAGTTATAGATTGCCCGCTAGGCAAGTTTTAAAATCTAAAATAATATAATACGCATATGTGCGTGCGTGTGTGTGTGTGTGTGTGTGTGTGTGTGTGTATGTGTGTGTGTATGTGTGTAAATTAATAAATATAATATGTATGCATATAATTATTTACTTATATACTGTATGTTTACGCATATTTATATTCTGATGTACTAAAGTTTGCCCTTATTGAGTTTTTTTCCGTCGTCTTTTTTCTCCCGGTCAACTTAAGCCAACAGGCGCTCATAGCCGATGTACTGATTACATTGTACCCTTGATTTTCATTAAGTGTATGTAAATACCTTACTTATTATGTTTGAATTTGACTTTCCTTTTGTTGGATCTGCTGGAAGAAATTCCTATAAGGAATATGCAGTTCCCTTGTACTCATTTTACTTTATTTAATGTGAGTAAATGTATGTTTTTGTGTATACATAAATAAATTAAATAAATGAATAAATAAAATTAAGTGAATTGAGAAAATTAAAGTTGGCTACTTTATTATGGTCTATTGTTAGGTACTGGTCTTCAGTTTCTAAAATTAGTGTGTACCAGAAACGAGATAAAAATTTAAAAGTGATATTTTGGTTTTGAAGCTCGTATTATGCAAATAAGGTTAATGGGCTTAAATAAATACGTTATGATTATGAAATATAATCCGATTGTAACTGTAATTAAGCGATCCCAGCAAGCCAGTATGGGCTTATGTAGATTATAAACGATCACTAAAGTTAAGCAACGTCGAGCTTGGCTGGGGTTTGGATGGGTGACCGCTAGTGGTGAATTTCGTACGCGCTTCTTGCAAGAACACATTTTCAAGGTGGCGGTACGCGCTTCTAGCAAGAACGCGTTTAGTTCGATCGGGGAGGTACCACCGCCGCTTTAATAATCCGCCGTAAAGTACTACTTGTGTTGGTTGGAAAGGCGCGGCTGCCGCCTACACTGAAGCGAGGCAACCATCTCAGTCCTCAGGAATAGCAACGTATCTATGTTCGAGCTCAGATAGGATTTTGGTCGTGTTAGTGGTCGTACGTGGATGTCTATGGGCTGCGACTATTTAAAATTAGGTGGTTTGTATGCTCGTTTGCTCCTTTTGTCACATAAATTCAAAATCAAAA
>DWON01011479.1:0-10158 GCA_018251015.1 Phocides pigmalion okeechobee
CGGCAGTGAACAATAAAACTGTTTACAAACAAAAAAGTACTAAATAATTCTGCTTATCATGCGTAAAAATATGTATAAAAATATCTGGTTATTTGTGTTTATTATATTTTAAAACGCTTTCCTTCTATCGGAAGCGCAGATTATTAATTTTGAGCGGGCATGTTACGTTGAAGGTATTCATAGAGCATCCATTGAATAGCTAAGAAAGCCTTTTTAAAGATCGTCGAGTAGGAATTCTGAATGCGTTGGCAATTTTCAACGCAGCTTCAGATACCAGAGCGAATTTGTAGACCTACCGCGAGATTTATACTTATATTTTTATTACGTTTTTATTAAAAGGGTGGTGTTTTTATTCGTATCTCATAAAAAGATAATTTGGAAATGTGAATGATATATTTATTTTGTTATAGAAATTAGTTTGCAATATCATCATTTTATATTTTTATTATAACAGCACTGATGAAATAATAAACACTAAAAATCGTAAAAATTATAAAATTATACATGTATAAGACTTTTTTCCAAGTCCTAGTTATATTAGACAAAAATACGTCGACGCCTAAAAATCCAAATCGGTTCAAAATCAACAATGTAAAAACGACAGATATACAAAAAAATGCGTTGTGTTTTTTGTTCAATGATTTAATTAATTTGGAACTGAAATGCTTACAATACATTTTTAGTGATATTGTATACGTTCTTCCGTAAGCGTAGTCCTGATTTTATTTCATTTAATTCAATTGATTTAGAACATTTTATGATAATACATTGTTACTAATATTTGTTAAATTCTCTTGTAGGCGTAGGCCCGTTTTCGTTTACACATTTCTACTGATTTAATATAATTACGTCTTATTACAAACGAACCTAAATTCTAAAGAATTTACTTTCATGATATTACTGATGTACTGTAATACGGTAAGGGAATAAAGTAAATTCTATCATTTATAATTAATTAATTCTATAACAAGATTACCGAACGATTATTCAGGGTCCTTATAGATTGACTTCCGGCCCTCTCACCCAAAATTTACCTGCCATTAACAATAAAATCATAATACTCGAGAAAAACAACCTTTGAGCCCCTAATTAGGTGTATTTTCATTTTCCTAAGTGTATGTAATAATCCAACTAATTGGACCCATTCTCCGAAAAGAATTTCGTAACTAGGTACAGGAAAGTAGAGCATAAGGGTTTTGCTTCACCGCGACCCGATAACAAAAACCGTATTTAGGAGGATGATATAACGTAAATAAGTAATTATAACGTTCTTGTATATGATTAACAAAGTACAAAAAAAAATTCATTAAAGATCATTATACTATTTAAGTTGTCTCGTATTTTTTTAATTAGTCAATCATTTAATTTAATTTAATTACGCTTAGTTTTATTTTCAAAACTTTAAAGAAGTGTAAGTTAATATTTTTATGAAAATTAGTATTTGTAAGACGGCCTACTGTAGAATCGCATACTTTTTTCCATTATTTTTTCGCTCTCAGTGAAACCAGCTATTGGTAAACAAACAAGTGGTACTCTATCGTATAACAAAATAAAACTATTAGGTTGTTTTGTTTTGAGTATAAGTACCCATTTATGTGATATTTATCGCGATAGGGGATATAATATTAATAAATATAATTAGGTATTCTATAACTATAGACGCAGACTCGAGATATGCGTATTTTTATTAAGATATGTGAATTATATCAAATAGAAACTGTTTGATATTGGAATTGTTTAAAACACGATACGTTTACTTCCACTTTATCTGTATTTTATTTCACCTCAATAAATCGCGATCAATTTTTACTCGTACAGAAGTTGTTCGACTGCCATTGTGAAAAGGTTTCAGCCTTATTTTGCGACTATTCTTGGCTTTATCCACACACTGCCGTCTTGCACATTTTTCAATATTATCCCCATAGAATAGGGCTGCCCGAGCCGTGAGTAAATACATCAACAATTTTAAATTCATCACTCATTCACTTTATTTCCTGCATTAATAGTAAAACTTGAAAATTATTGTGAAAATTTTAAATGAATAAAAGAACTGAGCAATTTAGAAAATGCAACAACGCATAAACCTCATTTTTACGGTACTGTAATTTTTATTTTATAATAAAAAAAAATTAAAAGCGCAAATATTCGTTCATTCTTAAGTACTCATATTAACCTTGGTTAAAGAAAAATAATATTTTTTTATGTGAGAAAAGTAGTAAACGAGCATGCAAACCACCTGATGTTAAGTAGTCGCAGTCCATAGACATCCACGTACAACCACAAACACGACCGAAATCCTATCTGAGAAAGATATGTTGCTGTTCCTGAAAATAATCCGGGTGAGGTGAGGTGAAGGCGGCGATGGTACCTCCCCGTTCGAATTATAGTTCTGTCACTGTTGAAACCACCACTTTGTAAAGTATATCTTTACATTTACTTCGCTCAGTTACTTGGTTAAAGTCAGACATAACCCGACCGATACTGATTTATCGTCGTATACGATGGCAGATTAAAAAGAAAACGCTTGTTGTCGCTGGTAACCCTAGTTCACTACTTAACTCAGGCAACACTGGCACAAATCACTCCTTTTTATTCGTTTTGCAACACCATTCACGTCGCACAGATAAAAAATTGAATTCTGGCTTTTGGCGGGAAATCGGATAGAACGTGTTCTTTTAACCTTGTTTGGATGTACTAAATCTCTTTGAAAACATCGACTTTTGAACTGGTTTTTGCTTATTTAACTGTCGCGTTTTGTGTTACGTAAAAAATGTAAAACGTTTTTAAAGAGGCGTATAAGCTTACTCAAATTCCAATTATAATAATGAAAGTCGTAAAACTAATTACAATAAAACCATAACCTGAACAATTTGAAGGGATTCTGTGTCTATGCGGCATGGTGCCAAGAACGCTGACGTATTCCGCGTTGAATAGCAATCGCAGTAATATTGCGATTTATTACAATTGTTGAGTAAATGAGTACATAATACATATAACGTGATCACTGCAGCCCATGGTCATTCCCACCGAATATTAAACAGGACAAAAATCTTATTTCATTGTTTCCCGACAGTTCCCGTTACAAAGGCGGGAGAACGATAGTTCGACCGGGGAAGTACCACCGCCACCCTCATAATCCACCGTAAAGGATTACTTATGTTTCGGTTGAAGAGGTGCGGTTGACTACACTTTGAAGCGAGGCGACCATCTTAGTCCGCAGAAGTAGCAACTTATTTACGTTCGAGCTCAGATAAGATTTCGGTCATGTTTGTGATTGTACGTGGATGTGTATGGGCTGCGACTAGTTAACATCAGGTGGTTTGCTTGCTCGTTTGCTACTCTTCTCAGATAAAAATGTATGATAGTCACTTCAGTTGAAAATGTAGCCGGCAACCGTATACTAACCGAAATAACAATTGGCAATAATTCGATGGCATCACTCCTTTTAAAAAAATGCTCTTCGCGCATTAAGAGTAATAAGCATTTTTTTCATTTTAATTTTTTATTTGTGGTTACAGATCATTTATTCACAAATTGGTTAACTGTTCACTTAATGAGAACTTGAAATTAATAAATTACATTCACAAGTAATGAGCATGAGGGTAGACTGCAAATAATATATGTCACTTATTAACAACACTGGGACGACGGTAAAGGTGGATTCTGTTAACAAAAGAACCTACCGATAGTGACTGGATAGCGATAGTGATAGCTGGATGTGACTTGAAGTTAATGTTAGAAAGGTTTTTTCACTTATTTAATTTTAATTTAATTATTTTGTTTTATTTTTATTTTACATAAAGGTAGTAGAGCCGTTAGAGCTCGCCCGGGGCGGCACCACCGGCACCCCCATAACCTACCGTAAAGCAACATGTTCTTCATGTATTGTGTTTCGGTTGGGGAGGTGTGCTTGCCGGATACACATTATTGGAGGCGGCCATCTTAGTCCTCAAGAGGAGGAACGCATTCGCGTCCATCCTTAAATCGATCTTCTGTTCCATTTGAGATTGGACGGGGTTCTCCATGGGCTGCAGTGATCATTTAACATCAGGTGGCATGCATGCCCGTTTCTTACTCTTTCATAATAAAAAAATCAATTAAATTAAGTTAGACTTAACTTAAAATTAGTTTTTAGATTTTCATTATTGTAATTAACATGTAAAAGAATCATTTAATTAGGTTGTAAAAGAATCATATAATAGGCATTGTCCATTACTGACTTCTACTCTGAACTTGATAACTTTACTTGACAGAAACATACTGTACCATTATCATACGATTATAAAACGCTAAATACAGATATGTTACTAATTAATAAGTGATTTTCCTTGAATACTAGTTCCTTGACTAATGGCAGACAATTTCCTTGTAGTCATACATTTTCTACTATAAAATACCCATGCAATTCATTCATATATAATATGTAGTGTTTATAAGGTAGACTATGAAAGAAATAGAGTGCTGATATCAGAGTAGAAAAGAGTTCACTAGAAATACGAAAGGAGATGCTAACTTATTTAATACTACAATATTTAAGGTAGATTATAAGAGAACTAGAGTATGATATAAGAGTATAAAAGAGTTAGTAAGTTAACGTACTTACTAACTCTTTTATACTCTGATATCAGCACTCTATTTTTTTTCTACGAGAGGAGATGCTAAGTAATACTACCAATTTTAACGCAAAGTATAAGAGAAATAGCGTGTAATTATCAAATAAAAGAGTTAGCAACTTACATTATCAAGAATACGAAAGCAGATGCTAACATATTTACTACAACAAATTTTAAGGTAGAGTATAACAGAAATAGAGTGTGATTACCAGAGTAGAAAAGAGGTGTGGTGAGGCGACTCTCACCGATTAACCGTCGCAGAGTCAACTTATCCTGATGATGTTCAGTTTTGGGGCGAAACACGTGTTGGTACTAATTTGTATAATGGTGTATATTTTTAATCTCTTCACTGTTTCCTATCCCGGAGAGGATGGGCCTAGTGCATGCTTTGATATACAAATATACCATTATACATTGTGGTGATGGATTGTTGCAAAGTAGTTTTTAACAACAACTTAATAATATTACCAATTTTAAGGTATAAGAGAACTAGAGAGTGATTATCAAAGTAGAAAAGAGTTAAAACTACATTGTCAGGTATACTCAAGGAGAAACTAACTTTATCACAACTGTTAATGTTAACTAAACAAACCGACTTTCAAGAAATTACATAGCATCATTTTAGGCCTTAGCGACGCTTAGTCCTATCAAATTGATTGTTTGTGATCTATGTATTCAAAGATATAATTGAATTCTAATTAAATGTTACCTCCATTACAACATTCTGCGTTTTTATTTGGGTTAAATAGTACTAGATTAAATATTTTTTTAAAAGTTAAGATAGGAAAAAGGCTCGAGCGAAATGAAAAACAGCCACCGTTGCCTATACATTTCATAAAACCAGAGTTACAAGCATCGCTGGCTTTAATAGCGGGTGTCTATTGTCATTAGTAATTCAAGGTACGGACAAGTACAGGTTAAACAGCCGCCATTATAAGGTTACGATGTTGATGTTATGCTATTTTTATTTATATCATAATTAAATATTGTATTTTGATGTGACAATAATATTTTGTCATGAAGTATATAAACAGTACACTTCGTCTGCGTTTATTTCACTTACTAAAATCGTAAAACATCCTACGCATACATGCATCTAGTGATTATTTAATGTCTCGCCCAATTTACAAAAATCTTAACTTATTATGCACCAAAACCTGTCTTAGGAGTCACTATCTGTTGTTGAAAACTGTGACAAAATCTGTCCAGTATTTTATGAGTTTATCGCGAAAAGATAGACAGATGCGATGGGGGACTTTGTTTTATAATATTTACTACAAATTGTAAGGATATAGTACCGCAGTGACAGGTAACAGTATCTAACTAAAGAGACAAATGTAGGAAAAAAACATATTTTTGAAATTTTTAATTTAATTTAGCCAACGATTACTTAAATTATAAACTAATATGGTCAACAACGACCCCAGCTCCATTTGCTCCATTAATTTAAGTTATTATACGTAAATGACATTTCAAAGATGGAAAAGATGTGTGTTTTGGAGTTTCTTTCGCCGCCTTGTCCCCAAAACGAAACATCTTGAGTCGGTGGTACTTTATTGATGTTCAAAAAGAATTCTGTAAAGAATCTACTTGAAAAAAACTGATTTTTGAATTAAGTTCGCAGTGTACTGTATATGGTCTTCAACAGCGCAAAATAGGACCAGGCAGTGCTTAAAATCTGAAAAAAATAGATACCTTAAAAACCTTTGTCTGGTGGGTGCCATAGCCATGCACAAGATACATAGACTTATGATATTATAAACAATTTAACGATACCTTATTTATCGAAATCGGTCCACTGGTTCGGTCGTTATGGAACACACAACTACATACACACACGTGACTACATTTTCCTCGTTTTTAGAAATCGATCCTGTGGTTCAGTCGTTATGGAACACATAACTACATACACACAGGTGACTACATTTTCCTCGTTTTTAGAAATCGGTCCTGTGGTTTAGTCGTTATTTAACACATAACTACATACACACAGGTGACTACATTTTCCTCGTTTGTAGAAATCGGTCCAGTGGTTCAGTCGTTATGGGACACATAACTTCATACAAACGTGACTAAATTTTTCTCGTTTGTAGAAATCGGTTCTGTGGTTTAGTCGTTATGGGACACATAACTTCATACAAACGTGACTACATTTTTCTCGTTTGTAGAAATTGGTCCAGTGGTTCAGTCGTTATACATACATAACCCTCGCCTTCACACGCACCTGTTTTCAGCCATCGATACTTCATTTTACTATACATTTTGTTATTAATACTTTAACTGCGACGCGCATATTTCAGATCGGGTCTACGTTACAAGAGGGCGTACTAAACTGGGGTTCTATTCTCTAGACTGAAAATGTGCTGTTAATTCACTGAAATATTGTATTTTTAGCATCTGTATTTCATCTATGAATACACAGACGTAATCCGCCCCCAGTTTTGTAGCACCAACGTACTCGAAATACAGCACTAGTTTGCGCGATCTATACAGATTTGTACGAGTATGTACAACACAGGTTTGTTGTCACTCTCAAGAAAAATAGGGTAGTTGCGCTAAAAATAAGGTAGGTTGGAAACAAATGTTGTCATCGAATCGAACGACATCACCTGATCGCCCCACCTGCCTATTTCGTTTTACCTGAACTTATTATAAAAAAGGACTGTTACTGGCACTGTTACTGTGACTGTCGCTTAGCTGGTCACGCATTATATTCGGAGGCATCGGGGTATACGGACAGTTCTCAGTTCCTGGCCCTTTCTATTGTCATTTAGCGATATAATTGCTGTTATGATTGTAACAATAGATTGCCGTAATAGTTTAATTGAATAAGCTAAATTTATATTTGGTCCAATCCTTGCAGTGGCGATTCTGATGCCCGAAGCGCCTCCTGTATTTCTGTATGTTCTCTCAATATTCTTATAGGTGTGTACAAGCCGTAAGCGCGTTGCGCTGCGCTACACAGCAGTGTTGTACGTTCCAAGAAAAGTGTTAATTTTGTCATGTTGTTGAAACCGTTGCGTAAAAAACGCTTGTAGTCTGAAGTGTTGATAAGTTACCTTCATAAAGGCCCTCAGGTTGACGTCAGCAAACCCAGACGCGGTTAGTTTGCAAGGCTCCTGTGCTCTGCAAATAGACCTTTGTTAACTCGATATGGCAACATCTCTCACTGAAATACGATTTCTATGTCGAAATTCCTTTCAGTAAAAGTTGTTGATGATGTAGCCGGATAGACTCATAATTTAACTAATAACTGAATAACAAAGATTACCACCGAATTCAATTTATTATTTCTTGCATTATCTACGTTAAGGTAACAGGGACATCCATGGTACCAATAGAAAGGTTACAAAATAGATTAAAGTGTCATTATTTAAATATTGTTTTTGCGTGAAGCAGTGATAGACAAACAGATTGTAGCCGTTTTATCTGTATCTAAAAGAGTAAAAAAATGTAACTGATCGCTGTCTGTATATGGAAGATAAATGAGAAAATCAATGATTAGGGGTCTGTTTTAACATAGTAGATTCTAAAATACTAGTTGTTAGAATTTGTGTCTGTATATTTATCTGTTCGCCTGTGCCCTTGTGTTCGCTAATCTCAAAAACGCATAACCGATTTCAGTGGTATTTTCAATAATACAGTAGAACCTCGATAAGTTAATGTCCACGGGAAATTCAAAATATTTTAAGTTGTAGAGGTTTTAAGTTATCAAGGGTCTAGTGAGTCGGAATTCGATGGGAAGGGAACATATTATTTTTTAACTTATAGAGGTGTTTAAGTTATCGAGGTTTGAGTTATCGACATTCTACTGTATATTGCATTAAGTATCACTTAAATTTGTTTGGTTGTGTCATTTCATTCGGCCTATAAATAAAAAAGTTATGTCAATTTAAAAGTTACAGGTGTACATGAGAAGTTTTTTGTTAGAAAGTCTAGAAAAACGCGAAATTGAAGCTCGCTTTAATGGAGTCGCAAGCTGCAACTAGTCGATACTAAATACTATTATATTAAGATTTGCATTTACATCACATTTACATAAAATATACTTAATGTATAAAGAAGTATCTTAGTCTTATTTTATGTTTATCAAAACATTTTTTTATGTCCCACCTCTGGGCATAAATCCTAGCCAGAATGCCAGAAGCGTCTACTACTGGGAGTTTATTTTTTACTACATCTATAACATTGCAACATTTTGATTCCGACAAAGATTTTTATAATTGACGAAATTTATTTCCAGCCCTTACAAAGTGTTTATATGGCTTCTGTTTTCTCGCTAAAGTGGTTTTATTTTCGGATCTGTTGCGCGGTTTTTGATATTTCAACATTGCATGCGTAAATGGAAAAATATTTCGAATTATATTCATATTTATTTTAAAGTTCTTTTAGGGTTCGATGTCATAACATTTCTATAATAAGCGCGGCGTCCATCTTACTCCTTAGAAGTAGCAACGCATCTACGTACTGCCTCCGATAGGACTTTGTTCTTGTCGTAATCGTGGTCGTATGTAAGGTGGAAGAACTATAGTTGGATCGGAGAGGTACCATTGCCGCTCCCTTAATCCGGCGTCAAGCATTACCTATCTACATTCGAATTCAGATTGGATTTCAGTCGTGTTTGTGGTTGATGTTTATGGGCTGAGACTACTTAACATCGTGTGGTTTGAATGCTCGTTTGCTCTCCCATTAAAAAAAGTTTAAGTTATTCATTGCAAATAAATTATTAGTACTATTAATAATTATTTATTAGTTATTGTATACAAATATAGCTTACCTAGTTTGTACCAGACGTAAATTCTTGCTTACTATTGGATATGTGTCATACCATTTGCTCTTGTACACCGCGTCTCCTATTTCCATACTCTGTTTAAATAAAATTAATTAACTTCTCTTGAATACATCAATAAAACATACGTCATATCAATTTTTAAATATGAAAAGAAATAAACACAAATAACAGAAATAAAATCTAATAATAAATATTTTTTACCGAAATAATAGAAAGAAAGAATTACTACTTGTCATTAATTCTAATATACTAAAGTAATATTAACTTTTAAATATATAATACTAATGTAGAAATATAAAAGAGTAAAATACTGCAAAGGCTAAGTTAATAAACTATTTAGACGTAGAGATCAATGTATAGCCTATACCACTGAATCTAGAATGCTGAAATTTTATAGATAGGTTCGATATAAGTGTAAGTGGGCAATAAGAAAGAATGCATGCATAATGAATACAGGAATATATACCATCATAAAATATTGAAAAAAGTATTTTGAACATATCTTAATAAGTTCATACTGAAATTGCCTGAAGTAACGTCTGATTAACGGGTGACATTTCCAAAAATTATTTATTATAAATAATTTATGGTAAAAAATAATGAAAAATTCACCCTGGTAAGATGAACATTTGTACGATTTTTTTATCCATTTTATTTATTTAATTCAAATATATACAAGTCGTATTCGGACAATGGAATGGACACAAAATGAAACGCAAGCGCAAGCGCCATCTATCAGCGTAACAATCATCT
>DWON01011480.1:0-10158 GCA_018251015.1 Phocides pigmalion okeechobee
TTTGAAAACTTTAAATGGCTCTCCTGTAAAATTAGGTCTATTCGCGTTGTGGCCCTTTTGTTTTGAAGCAGCGATATGAAGTATGTAGGCGTGGGTCTAAACACGCAGGTGTAACATAATACTGACAACAATATAATCAATGATATCTGTATTTTAAGAACTGTTATGAATTGTATATTTTTTCTGGTGATTGATTGCAATTGACGATTATTGACGAAAATTGTTATGCAAAATGACAACAGAGGGAGCCACATTACACGAAAGATAATACTTATTGTTTTTTTAAACACAATTTGTTTTCATTATTTAACAAAAAACTCACATTACTGGGAAAATTATAATAATATTAATAATAACTATAATAATTAGAGAGATGTTCATGTCATTTTTCTAAATAAATATTTTTTACTTATTTTCTTATTTCCCGATGAGCTAGAAACTTGCAATTGTAAATATAACTTAGATACGGACTATACTATAAGTGAAAATAATATATATATTTTTAATGTAACATATAAGTAAATTTTGATTTCTGTTAGTTCAATATACCTTTGAAACTAAAAGATAAAAATACTTTTTAATCTGTCATAAAACGTGGTATGTTAAAAATATAATTTTTATTGAGTTTGTATTTTACTGACATCGACATATTTGTTCAGGTTCCGTTAGAGATTTCTTTAGACTCTTCATTTGTTTCTTCTTTAGTTTCCTTGACTTCTTTTTTCTCTTTCTCCGGTTCTACCTTCTCAATTTTCTCTGGTACTTCCAAGCTGGTTTTTGATAATTGTCTAAGAATTTTCTCGAAAATCTTTGGCGCACTTTTTGTGTTCGGCAACGAAATGTCCGTTTGAGTAGTAACTGTTTCCCATCTCTTTTCTTCTTTAACTTCAACGGGTAACACTGTCTCTTTTAGGTCTAAAGACATGGATTTCTTCTTCAATTCTTTTTCTGGATTTATTTCTTGTATTTTTTCAATAATATCGTCTTTGGTGCGTCTTTCAATGGCTTTGGTGAGAATATTGCCTAGAATGTGCGCGCATTTTATTATATTTTGTGTCTCCCGCGGAGTTAAGTGTAAGCCCTCATTGCGTATTATATTGTTTATGGAGTTGATGTTGTCTGGAGAACGCTTTTTGGAGCCATCAGTTGAAAATTCTGTACAAAAATAAAAAAAGGTTTTAATATACGTCCATAATTGACCATTAATGTCGGTGTATGCTAATTATAATTGGAAATAAATGTAGATTTATTCTTCCAATCATTAATTAATCTATTAATATATAAATATAAGTATTACAATAATAACTATCATAATTAAGATTTCTCTCACAAGTCTATTATACTTTTAAAATAATATTTATCATAAATGGAGAATACGCCATGTATTATATTAGTACTACATAATTATCAAGCAAATAATAATGTAAAAGCGCCATCTAATGTTAAGCGCAGACACTAAATATATTGTTACCCAAATCAGCGAGGTCGAAGTCCTCAGTGCGGTAGGGCGTGGGGCACTGGTCGTAATATCTGCTGACGGGCACGCGCGCTAATGAGTTGTTGTAGTTCGCCCAGAAGTGGCTCCACTCACCATCGCGGGATCCTGGCTCGCTGCAATCTTGCCAACTAACACAGAAACTGAAAAATGAACTGTTGTGTAGTAGTGCAATGAATTTCGCTATTCAATGAGAGATGGCGTCACTTGCTTTTAAAAAAATAGCTGTCAGGTATTGACATTACACTGTCAAATACACAACTCATTCATTGATTCCTTGTATTTAATTTAAACAACCTATTATTATAGCCACTCCATGCTTAATAGGAGCCTTTAAGTATTTTTAGTAAGTAGTAGTAGTATTTTACCTAGAATCCAAAAAGTCTTGACTTCGTGGAGACACGAGCGTATCAGGGGGGGCTTCGGGCGCGCTTTCGCCCGACGACGGTGCGGAGTACTCCGGAGACACCGAGGAATAGTCCAGCTCTGTGCTTACACCTTGTCTGCAAAGCAGTTGTAAAAAAATAACATAGATTATCAAGGTCTTTATTGAAAAGGTAGTGATAATAAAAAACTTTGGTTAATTATATTAATCAGTTAATCATAAAAAATGTGAAACTAAGGTAATGTAAAACAACGCCATCTGATAATAATTTTATAACTTAATTAAGTATGGATAGTACTGTGAGGTCCCAGTAGAATCAATAGTTCTGTTGATAGTGTGATTAATTTTTAAGGTCAATAATCGATCTATAAACATTGATAAATTTGCAACCCTAGTAACTAAGTACAAATCAACCACACTGAGTTACAGTTTATGCGAGTCGATTATGGTTAGAAAAAATAAAGATATACACATAGTTTTACCTATACGGGCTGGAAGTTGTCTTGTAACTGTCTCTGCTAAAAGAGAAAGTGCTTTGTCGACTTTTTGAGCTATCCAACGACCTCTGGCTTTTCTTGGCTTCCTTCTGCAACACTTGGTTCTGTAAGGAGCAACTCCTGGGTTTCTGACAGGCTCGTTTTGGCGTAGAGGTTGCCAGCGGTGCGAATTTATTTTGAATTCCGTATTTTGAGTTCATGTCTTCGAAATCTGAGACCTGGAACAAAAGTGATAAGACATAACACAAAGACAAAATATTATTATTATTGAATAAATGTAAAACTTTGTCCATTGTTTGTTTGTTTGCATTTCTATAACACGAAAAGTACAGAATTACTCTTCTTACACTTTATTTCCTTGTTATAGGCTACGAATTATCACGTTATCTTAAAATTTAACAAGGATAGAAATTAATAAATAACATTACATAACATTTTTATATTTATGTACGAGAAAGAGGTATGAACACTGTGTATAATATTTGAGGTAGAAAATCTGTAGTTTTTGTTTTAAAGATACAGAAACAAATAAACTAATGGAAAAAGTATCACTACTACCTTTACATGGTATAAAACAGAGTCGATTCCCGCTGTCTGTGCGCTTAGATCTTTATTTTTATCGATAGACAGCGATATAAGAAAAGATTTATGTATAAAACATGCAAATTATTGCAGAAAAAACCGAGAATTTCAAAGATTTGTAATGTGATGTAGTAAATGCAACCTTGTGAAGCCTCGGGGAATTGCTAGTATAACAATACAAATAGATGAGGATAAGGGTTATATACATACTTGTGATAGATCTAAAGACATGTCGTCTTCAACAGACGCGTCGCGGCTTTTCGACGATTGTGTAGTTTTCTTTGGTAGATCAAATCTTTTCGTTTTCAAAATAGAGTCTGCTGAAGGTCGACGATGATAGGCTCCAGGCAAAGAATTTGTACGGTCTGATCTGTCAACAAAAAAAAATAATCTGATGTACGATTTTTAGACCATTTTGCACGAACTTCACATATTTTTAGGGTAAAACAGACGAAATCTTCATCTATACATTATTTGTTTTTATAATTAGCCTTTAGAGAGATATAAATTTTAAGCATTCACTTTAAGCATATGTAAGCTTTGGTACATGATAAGTGTCTTTAAATCATTTTTTTTTTATTAGTAATAAATATTTTAACCTCGTTTTAAATTTGTATATATCATTTTATACAACTACGTTTTTATAGAACGCCACCTATCTTTCGCACAATGCATTAATATCTAAATTTGAAATTAGTAGTAGCTATTCGCCACTTGATGGCACCACATGCAAGTCAATTTCTCATAGATTCTTGAAGTTGCCAAAGGTGTTAAGTACAATGCATTTAACCAGCTAGTTGAACTAACCTAACCCTTATTTTGACAGAAGACGTGCTCCATAATGAAATAGTTATTAAATATAATGTTTTCTCACCAACTCCCATCCGCTTCGTGCGTAACTCTGTCAACCGTTTACTATCTATAAGTACTGTATACAAACCTTTTTGTAATCTGTTTGCCGGTTACAACAAAATCCAAATTTGGTGGTTTGGGAACTCTTTTGGGTGTAGAGCTAGCTGAACTGGAAGTCGTCTTTTTAGGTTCTGGCTCCTTCTTAATACTGCCTCTTCTTGATAACGATCCAGAGTTCCTTCTAGAAGATGGCCTACTGCGAATTTCCTCTTCTGACTCGTCTTGCCAACGGTCTCTTTGCATGGTTTTCTAAAAAAATATTTTTAAGTAAAGTAAATCTCGTCATAAAACTAAACAAAAGAATTTTTTGTTGACAACCAAGCGTGCAGTTCAATCAATGTTAAGGGTAGCTTTTCTATTCTACTATCACTGTATATTATAAAGCAAAGTCCAGTCGCCTCGTTCGTATGTCTATCTGAAGCGATGAACTCCTAAACTGGCTAACAGATCATGTGGTTTTCACAAACGAACTGATTGATTATTTAGCAATGTTTAGGTGTATGTATTATCAAACTTTTGCATAAATTGATTGAAATATGACGCTGATTATTCGAGGTCAAGAAAATCACGCCGACTGCGAGCTTTAATACCATGCGTCGCGTCAATCCATAGTTATATCGAAACAATTTATGACAGAATTATTAATTTTAAACAGATCTATTGGACTGTAGCAACGTTATAAATAAAAAATTGAAAATACTCCAAATAGGATATCTGTTACATTTTTATTTACCTTATAAGTCCGAATCATCAGGTACTCAACTCAACTCGACTCATCAATTTACTATTACAAATAAAATGTAGGCATATAGTTTTACAACCCGTACGAAGTAGGACCGGATTGCTTATCCTAATAAGAAGTACTCGTGATAACTTCAGACAGATAGATCTACCTGAAATTGATTACTGATGTCCGTGGGCGTGTGATTGCTATTCATCAGATATACTGCATTTTTACGTGAGGAGAGCAGTAAACTCACATACACATGACCTCTTGTTTAGTCGCTGCAGCCCATAGACATATTATAACCTCAAAAAGGGATGAAGGTTTTATCTGAGGACGACCTCAGTACGAACATAAATTCGTTGCTACTCCTAACATGTTTGCGTCGCTTTAAATGTAGCCGACAACTACACCCTCAACCGCAACAATCCGCTGCAGATAACTCTTGTATTGTGTTGTCTCAAGGCGGATTATGAAGACGGCGGTACCTCCCCGGTCGAAAAACAGATCTACTACCTTGAATGCTACTACAATTTGATTGTAAGTTACAAATTTTCGTGTAAGATATTGTATCTACGATCTGTGTTAAATTTTATAGGTCACTCGAGGTATTAATAGATGGGGTCAGGTGCTCGTGCAAGCGAATGATTACCGATATACGACAAGCAAGCCATCTAGCTAACACTTTGATTGCGGCGCATATTTCATAATATATGAATATTAGATCTAAAGGTGGTAGAACCGTTAGAGCTCGCCCGGGGCGGCACCACCGCCATCCTCATAACTCGCCGTAAAGCAACATGTTCTTCATGTATTGTGTTTCGGTTGGGGATGTGGTTGCCGGATACACATTAATGGAGGCGACCATCTTAGTCCTCAAGAATAGGAACGTATCCGCGTCCATCTTTAAAGAGAACTTCTGTTCTATTTGAGATTGGACGTGGTTGTCCATGGGCTGCAGTAACCACTTAACATCAGGTGGCTTGCATCCTCATTTCTTACTCTTTCACAAGAACAAAATAATAATAATAGTCGCGATTTTCGTCATGTTTCGCCGTGACCACGAGCCATGCAACTGGTTCGAAATATCGGCAATTAAGCGTTAATCGTGAGTACCCGGTATACATATAACATAACGTAATTTCATTGCGGAATTTATACATAATACTGTATAAAAGAAAACTATATAACTATATAACGGAAAGCAGAGGACCGTACAACATGGCACGCTCTAGGGGAGGCCTATGTTCAGCAGTGGACAGTTATAGGCTGACACATATAACGGCCGAAATATCGGTAATTACAACCGTATAGTACAGCTTATAGTAAAATCATAAAGTACAGCATAACATTGCGTTAAATACTTGAGATGCCGCTTTAGCACTGTATAATGTGTCCACATTTATAGTATACGCCTTGCTTTGACCTCTTATATGTATTAAAATTGCTTTGTAAGTAAAGTATTTTAACTATCAAAGATTTTTAATTTAGCTTTCATTGAAGGATTTTGTCGCAGATTTTTTAAAAGTAAAAGAAACCTATTCTTATTATCCCAATGTACCTAAAACACTTTAGCGACTGCGCTGAGTGTGACTATCTCCAACACGTAAAGTATAGCATAACATCGCGCTCATTACTTGAAACTACGCTTTGGCACCACGTAATGTATCCACATTTAGTGATGCAGTGTACATCTCGCATTAAACTCTTTTATATTGTAAAATTGCTTAAACAGCAAAATTGATACATCATGTTATATAACGGGTACTCACGATTAACGCTTTTTAATTGCCGATATTTCGAACCCGTTGCATGGCTCGTGGTCACGGTGAAACTGACCATAACCGCTATCCAGTATCCGTATAACTTCCGCTATGATATTAGTTTAAAACATTACATATTACTTTAGGGTACCCGTAACTTTACCTTACCTTAACATTAATTTTTATGTGAGAAGAGTAGCAAACGCGCATGCAAACCAGTGATGTTAAGTATTCACAGCCCATAGACTTCCACGTCCAATCTCAAAAACGACTAAACTCCTATCTGCGTTCGAACGTAGATGTGTTGTTACTCCTGAGTACTAATATGGTCGCCTCGGTTCAAAGTGTAGCCGGCAACCGCACCTCTCCAACCGAAACACTAGTAATGCTTTACGGCAGATTACGAAGGCGGCGATAGTACTTCCCGGGTCGAACTATAATTCTCCCACCTTCGAAAGCCACTTTACCTTATGTCTTACGGTAACAACCATTTATGTGGAATCTCATGAACAAAATGTTGTCCAGTGATTACCATTAATACGTCAATAAATAAGCGTGCATTGTTTTCATTTCACTACGAAATAGGCCAACCGACTGCCATTTGTTAACTGCACTAGAATAATTATCACACATTAACCCATTTTCAAACACCCCGCATGCGCTATATAGGCTTTAAGGGAGAGCGAGTCACTGTAATTACTGTACAAACGTTGCGTTTGGTGTTCAAAGGACGCGTTTGTACGGGAATTTGCAAAAATACGCCTCAATTGTAAAATGTCGTTTCTCGTCGACCTTGGTTGCACAGGTTTTTAAACTCAATTTTGCCATAGGAATATTAGGCATAGATTACTTTTAGACTCAATTTTGGGACAATTGTAGACACGGTTCTCTTTAAACAAACTAGATACAATAATACTTCAATTGGTACTACCGCCGTCCTCTCAATCTGTCACAAGTCTTTTTTTGGTTGGAGAATTGTGTTTTTTTATAGCGAAAGAGTAAGAAACAGGCATGCAGGCCACCTGGTGTTAAGTAGTCACTACAGCCCATGGACAACCACGTCCAATCTCAAATAGAACAGAAGTTCTATTTAAGGATGAACGCGGAAGCGTTCTTACTCTTGAGGACTAAGATGGTCGCCTTCAATAATGTGTATCCGGCGACCACGCCTCCTCAACCGAAACACAATACATGAGGAACATATTGCTTTACGGTGGGTTATGTGGGTGGTGGTGCTGCCCCGGGCGAGCTCTAACGGCTCTACCACCTTTTCAAATTTAAATTAGTACCAATACGTGTTTCGCCCCAAAACGGGGCATCATCAGGGTAAGTTGCCTCTGCGAACGTTATTCGGTAATACCGATTCACCGATCTCTCACCGACTAACGTTTGCAGAGTCAACCTACCCTGATGATGCTTGCTTTAAAATAATACCATTGTACATTGTGGTGGCGAACTGTTGCAAAGTAATTTTTAACTACTTAATATCATGGATTTCCGCAAAGTAACGCCTGATACTATTAATTAAAGGTGGTTGACTTAGTCTTTATACGTAGCGTTTTGTGTTTCGGTTGGAGAGGTACAATTGCAACACTTACAAGCAAGACTATTACTTTGTTCTTTAAATGTAGAAACGCATCTACGTACGACCTTAGATAGGATAAGGATTTAGATTTAGATGTATATGGATTGCAGTTGCTATCCGACATAGTCTGCATTTTCGTTTGATACTCTTCTAATGTATAAAGAAAGTGGGTTTATTTCTCTAATCAAATTTCTCTAAAGCATATTTATTATATGTCTTAAACCGCTAATACGGCCTCGGACAAGATATAACGACTACATTTATCAACTAAACCAGTACGAACTGAAAACATACTCGTATATTTCAGAATACATAATTCAAATTCATGCTTTTACTACCAGACAAGTCGTGCTCATCATAGAAATAATTGTTCTGGACGGGAATTGAACCCAGGACCTACTCAGTCTGAACTTACGTAACAACTAGTCCAGGACGCAAGTCTAAACGTGATATTAACGATAATATGTTCGTTGTGCCGAAGTACCTAAACCACTTTAGCGAATGCACTGAATATGACTAACTGAAATACTCGTAAAGTACAGCATAACATCGCGTTCATTACTTGAGATGCTGCTTTAGCACCGCCGCAGAATATGCCCATATTTACAGTAATCAAAGTATTTTGCTTCATGCATGCATCCAGTCATTACCTAGTTGCAAAAAGAAAAAATTGGAAACATCTATTACGAAGGACCACTGAATTACTATATTAAATTTAACGATTTAATTTCTCGCCCAATTTATAAAGAAAACTTAACTTATTCTGCACCAAAACCTTCCTAAAGAATCACTTTATCTCTTGTTGAAAACTGTGAAAATCCGCCCAATTTATGGAATTAGTTAATCACCGTTTTCATTAAAAAATAACGAAATAAGGTATTGCAAGTCAAATATGGGATAGTTTGCAATGTATGAGCCATGTTTATTCTCTTGAACTGTCCATATAACTTTAGCAAAGGTATTCCGACGACTGCGACTCACTAAAACACTCATAAAGTAAAAAGAAACATTGCACACTCATTACTTGTGAGGTAACGTTCACAATTCCAATGCTGGAGTTTACGAATACCTTTAAACTCTTTCTAAATTGTTATAGATAAAATTGCTTAGAGAGTAGTTTTTTATAAACTACGTATTAAAACTCATAACCTAACACTTACAATTTTTCGTTAGTTCTCTCATTTATAATAAAATATTAAAATTCGAATTTATATATCTTTAAATTACAATAATGAAAATCTATAATTAATTATAATAAAAGCCTAAGTAATCTAAAGAGAGTCCGCGCCCATGCAGCGTGTTGCCAAGAATGCTTGCCGCACTCCCGCGTTGAATAGCAATCCCAATTCACGCGAGATATGAACCACCCCTCTTGTCACCGGCGGCGTCAATTATACGTGGGACTAATTGTTTAAAACGTATCGACGAATGTTAATTCAAAATTCCAAAGTTAAAACAATTACAAACTGTAAACAGCATTAAGTAATCTGCAGGCTCTTTCACAAGTTAATAAAAAATAAATGGATATCAATACGAGTTGTTTATTTATTTGTTTGTTTATTTATTTAAGGCTCACCAACGCAGAAAGCACAATAACAATATATAAAAACAAATCATAGCGTAAAATAAATCGCGTCCTCACAATTAAAGTTAAGCCCAGTTATATTAGTCACAATGTTATTTTCATCATCCTGAAGTGGCTACATCACTTTAGCGACTGCGGTCCGGTGAGCGCAGCGACTTTAAAAGCGGTCGGAAAGCAGCGTAACATCGCGCGCTACACTCGAGTGGCCGCTGCAGCGCTGCATAATGCGTCCACATTTGCACTAATGCAGTCAGCCGTTAAATTTGTTGCTCCTTTCTCTAAGCGCTTTTGAATTGTAAAATCGCTTTCCATTTTGCTTCAAATTGAGAACTGTTTCATTTGTTGACTTCCAGCTTTAGCCATCTCTACGTTGTGTTACTTTTAGGGTTGTGTAAAGTGGCTGTAAAAGAAACTCTTAACATTTCATATGATTTTAAAATAATATCATCGCGATTAAAATGTAGTTTACTTGTGGCTAACCGCAGTTTATCCGTGAGTACCTGTTACATTATAAAAAATCTTAAAATTTCGTTACGTCTGTCCGTATGCTTAGTTCAATGGGGGGCAACTCCTTCTGCTTTATAAAGCTCAGGTGAGGCCCCACATGGAGTACTGTTCGCACCTCTGGGC